>JBBPBX010090957.1:0-14022 GCA_038048925.1 Garcialebias charrua
GAGGGGAGGCAGAGCAGGCAGAGTGTTTAGCATCCTGACTGCCTGATGAACAGAGCTGTCTCTCAGTCTGCTGGTTCGAGCCTGGAGACTCCTCAGTCTCCTCCCTGATGGCAGCAGTCTGAAGCAGCTGTGTAGTGGGTGTGTGGGATCACCTGCCATGCAGAGGGCTTTCCGAGTGAGGCGGTTGCTGTGTAAGTCCTGCAGTGAGGGGAAGGAGGTGCCGACGATCTTCTCAGCTGCTCTCACGATGCGCTGGAGGCTCTTGCGGCAGGATGCAGTACATGCACCAAACCACACAGTGATGCAGCTGGTCAGGACACTTTCTATGGCACCTCTGTAGAAGGTGCACATGATGGGGGTTGAAGCTCCAGCCCTTTTCAGCTTGCGGAGAAAGTAGAGACGCTGGTGAGCCTTCTTGGCCAGTGATGCAGTGTTCCTGCTCCAGGACAGGTCCTCTGAGACATGCACTCCCAGGAACTTGGTGCTGTCCACTCTCTCCACTGCGGTGCTGTTGATGGTCAGAGGGGCATGTTGGGCATCCCTCTTCCTGAAGTCCACAACAATCTCCTTTGTCTTCTCCACGTTGAGAGTGAGATTGTTGTTTCCGCACCACATTAATATTCACACCTGCTCTCAACTATTCCTGCTCTCACCTGTTCACTTGTGCTCTCACCTATTCACACCTGTTCACACCTGCCCTCACCTGTTCACACCTGCCCTCACCTGTTCACACCTGCCCTCACCTATTCACATCTGCTCTCACCTGTTCACACCTGCCCTCACCTATTCACACCTGCTCTCACCTGCTCTCACCTGTTCACACCTGTTCACACCTGCCCTCACGTTTTCACACCTGTTTACACCTGCTCTCACGGTTCACACGTGCTCTCACCTGTTCACACCTGCTCTCACTTGTTCACACCTGCCCTCACATTTTCACACCTGTTCACACCTGCTTTCACTTGTTCACACCTGCCCTCACGTTTTCACACCTGTTCACACCTGCTCTCACTTGTTCACACCTGCCCTCACGTTTTCACACCTTTTTACACCTGCTCTCACCGGTTCACACGTGCTCTCACCTGTTCTCACCTGTTCACACTTGCTCTCACCTGTTCACACCTGCTCTCACCTGCTCTCACCGTTCACACGTGCTCTCACCTGTTCTCACCTGTTCACACGTGCTCTCACCTTTTCACACCTGCTCTCACCTGTTCACACCTGCTCTCACCTGTTCATACCTGCCACACTGCTTCAGGTGTTCTGAGTCATGACAGAGGGAAAATTCAGAGTAAGTTTGTGAGATCCTGCTGAAGGTTTGGTCCATGACTCAACTTTTGTTTGATCTCACTAAAATATATTTTCTTTCTTCACATCTCCTGATGGACTCTGTATCTAAATAAAAACGATATTACATAACTAGACAGTTCCTGGAGAAACTTTGACGGGGGCTGCCAGGCTGCTGCCGATTTAAAGGTTCATTAGGAATGTATTACAACTCAATCTCAGCTACAACCATACATAATTTCAGCTCAATATGTCAAAGAATGACCAAGTTTTAGTCAATTTTGTGTTTGCTTAGGTTGCTGTGGTAGCCATCTTGAATCAAAATGGCTCCAAAAGTTAATAGCACACATCACAGAGCCAAATTAAATTCTTGAATTGATAGTAAAAGGTGTTTGGGTTCGCTCTCAGCTACCATTACACCAAATTTCAGCTAAAAAGCTAAAAATGGCAGATTTATGGTGTTTTTCTCTTTTAGCTAAGGTGGCCATCTTGGATTTTTGATTTTAATCAGGGTTTATTAGGGAGCATTCTCAGCTACCAATTTGCCAACTTTTGGCTGAATAGTTCTAAAAGTGGCCAAGTTATGGAATTTTTTTCTCTTTTAAATGGTAAATGGTAAACGGAGCTTACTTATATAGTGCTTTCCAGCCCCCTATGAGGGGCCCCAAAATGCTTCACAATACCAGCCATCCACCCATTCATACACACATTCATACACCGGTAGCAGTATCCTGCCATGCAAGGCACTGCCAGTCCTATCAGGAGCAACTCGGGGTTAAGTGTCTTGCCCAGGGACACAACGAGGTATGCAACAACGAAGTATGCAGCTTGGATTTTTGATTTGGATCCAGTACGTGATAGAGAATGTCCACAGCTACAACCTCACCAAATTTCAGCTCTCTATGTATAAAGATGGCTGAGTCAAAGCCATTTGAAAGTAGCGTTGGTGGCCATCTTGAATTTTTGATTTTGATACAGCATTTGATAGGAAGCATTCTCAGCTATCCCTACACCAAGTTTCAGGTCAATATCACAAAAATTGATCAATTTATAGTATTTTTACTTTTTTGCCTTGTTGGCCATCTTGAATATTGGATTTTCAATTAAAAATCTATTAGGGATCATTGTTTATGTTTATTAAATTTGTTCATTTTTTTACAAAAGAAACACAATACAAGACAATCCCATTAATGATATGTACACAATGTAAAAAAATGAAAGGTAGCAGAAAGAAGAATAAATCTTATTATATCTGCCCCTTTTTTCAAACAATCAGATTAAACAATAATAATCTTTCACCAGCAGTACAAAATGACTAACTCTTTCTAATTTTCTAATATAATACTAATACATAACTAATAATTGATACAATACACATTATGCTAATTCATATATATTTTTTCAACAAATTCCTTTTGATCATTTTCTTAAATGTAAACAGTGACTTGGCATTTTTAACTACATTCTCCAAGCCATTCCATAATCTAATTCCCTGGATTGAGGTAGAACGTCCCTTCAAACTAGTTCTGAATTGTGGTTTTACAAACATCTCTGTCCCCTTAAGATTATAACAACTTTGTCTTTTAACAAAATTCATTTGGATATTTAAAGGTAATTCGTTATTCTGAGCCCTATACATAATTGATAAAATATTATAATCAACCAAATCATGGAACTTCAATAATTTCAGTTGATAAAATAATGTACTGGATGGATGACAGTAATGTTTTCTAGTGATAATTCTTACAGCTCTTTTCTGTAATACAAAAATAGGCTTTGTGATTGTTTTACACGCTTTCCCCCAAACATCAATACAATAGATTAAGTGTGGAACAATGATTGTGTTATACAACAAATACAGAGCTTTATCATTCAATAGGTCTCTGACCTTGTATAGTACTGCAATCGATTTAGCTATTTTTATTCTTACAGAATTTATGTGTTGTTTCCATGTCAGTTTGTCATCAATAATAACACCCAAAAACTTCACCTCACTCACTCTACAAATCTCAACACCCTCAATTTTGAGTGGAACATCAACAGTTTTCTTTTTATTACTGAATATCATGTAATTAGTTTTTTCTAGATTTAATGATAATTTATTGATTTTAAACCAAGTTTGTATTTTGGTAAATTCTGTCTTTATCAATTCCAACATTTGTTCTATATCTTCACCTAAACAGAAAAATGTGGTATCATCAGCAAAAAGTATACATTTAAGGAGTCCTGACACATTTACCAAGTCATTCACATATAAAATAAATAGCTTTGGTCCAAGCACAGAGCCCTGGGGAACTCCACATGTGATATTACAGAGGTCAGATCTTACATCATTTATTTGTACAAATTGTTTCCTATCTTTCAAATAGCTAGATACCCACTGTAATGCTGGTCCTCTAATACCATATTTGTTCAGTTTTTCAAGGAGAATGGTGTGATCAATAGTATCGAATGCTTTTTTTAAATCAACAAAAATACTGACACAATATTGTTTTTGATCGACAGCAGTAGTTATTTGTTCCATTAATTCCATGAGAGCCATTGATGTAGAGTTTTTAGCTCTGAACCCATATTGACTGTTGCTTAGAATATTTTGTTTGTCTATAAATTGATCTAGTCTGTTCACAAATAGTTTTTCAAGAATTTTAGAAAACTGTGGTAACAAGGATATAGGTCTATAATTGTTGAACACACATTTATCACCATTTTTAAAAAGAGGAACTACCTTAGCTACTTTCATATTATCTGGAAATATTCCTGTTGAAAATGATAAGTTACATATATATGTAAACGGCTCAATAACATGGCTCATTATATCCTTTACAAACATCATATCCATGTCCACCCAGTCCTTTGATCTCTTGTCTTTTTTACTACATTCATTATTTCCTCTTTGTTAGTTCCATTTAGAAAAATACTGTTTGCACAGCCTGTAATTGAATGGCTCACATTATTATTTACTTTTGGTATTTTAGCTGCAAGGCTTGATCCAACATTCACAAAATATTGATTAAATCCATTGACAATTTCATTTTCATCATAAACTTCATCTTTTTCTTTTACAAAATATTTTGAAATACTAGTTTTTGCTTTATGATTCTTCATAACACTATTCATTACTCGCCATGTTGCTTTCATATCACCATTACTTTTATCTAATAATTTACTATAATATTCTTTCTTATGTTTCCTTATAATCCCTACTAATTTATTTTTATACTTTTTATATTTTTCTTCAGCGTTCTGACTTCGCAATTTCAAGAAACATGAATACAAATAATTCTTTTTTTTACAAGCATTTCTCAACCCTTTTGTCATCCATGGTTGGTCAACGATATTTCTCTTTGTATAATTTGTTTGTACACAATTTTTTTCATACAGAGTTTCCAAGATATTCATAAACTCATCATATGATCTGTTCACATCATCAACATACACTTCATTCCAGTCTTGTTTATCTAGATCCTCTTTTAATTTTTCCAAAACTTTTTTTGATGTGTTTATGATCTTTTTCTTTGTTGTAACTGCTTTTGTGATACTTTGATCATTTTTATAGATTGTGAAAACTGGTAAATGATCACTTAAGTCGGTCGTTAAAATACCACCTATCACCTCTCCGTTTGTTATATTTGTGAAAATATTATCAATTATTGTGGCACTATGAGTTGTAATTCTTGTTGGCTTGGATATCAACGGATACATATTTAAACTGTACATTGAATTTATAAATGTACTGATGTTATTTGAATCTGTTTTATTTCCCATATCAATGTTAAAGTCTCCACACAAAAAAACTTTTTTATTAAAACTCTTCTCCAATAGCTCCAAGATTTTATCAGTGAATATTTCTATATTTGATCCTGGTGATCTATATACACAACTTATTATTATGTTTTTATCATTTTTGTTTATTATTTCTATTGTTATCATTTCCATAATATTATCAACTATTATTGACATTTCATTATTTAATTTACATTTTATTTCATTCATTACATATAGAGCGACACCACCACCTCTTTTATTATTTCTGTTCATGTGAAATAATTCATACCCTTCGATGTGAATATTACTTGTGTTATCATCATTGAGCCATGTCTCTGACAGTGCTATTATTGTAAAAGTTCTGTTTAACTGTTTTAAGTAATCTGTTATTTTGGATATATTTGCATTTATACTTCTGCTGTTAAAGTGAATAATAGAGAGAACTCCATTTGTTATATTGATGTCATTAAATTGCTCTTCATTGTAGTATTCGCTATCTTTTATTACTGGAAAAAAGTTAGCATCAATAACATCATTAACATTATATATTTTAGGTTCTGAGTCTTCGTATGTTGTCATGTTTTAATGTATTTGTTCATTTCAGTTGTTTCATTGATTTGTAATTTGTCCTCCCCTGAGCTCGTCTAGATCCTTCAGTTCTTTTATCATTTTAGGGTTAGCCCCTTCATGTGTTTTGATAAAGATGTTTCCATTTCTTGTCCATGTTGATGCTATTTTTTGGGGGGCTTTTTAGCCACCTTGCTTCCTTTGCAATTTTTCCTTGTTCATTTATGTACACTTTTGTTCCCTTCAGTAGCTTTGATTTACTAATTACGTAGTTTCTGAACTTCCTGCTAACGAACTCGACGACTACCGACGGTTTGGAAGTTGGTGATTTACTGGGCAGGGTGTAACAGCTACCAATATGCCAAATATAAGTTAAATATCTCAATCAAAATGGCTACTTCAACTAATTTGCTTGTTAAATCAAAATGGCCACTTTACCTAATTTGCTTGTACAATGAAAATGGCCGCTTCACCTAATGTGCTTGTTCAATGAAAATGGCCGCTTCACCTAATGTGCTTGTTCAATGAAAATGGCAGTTTCACCTAATGTGCTTGTTCAATCAAAAAGTCAGTTTCACCTGCTTGTTCAATCAAAATGGCCGCTTCACCTAATTTGCTTGTTCAATCAAAATGTCCGTTTCACCTAATTTGCTTGTTCAATCAAAATGGCCACTTAATCTAATTAGCTTCTTAAATCAAAATGGCCACTTCACGTAATTTGCTTGTGGAACCAAAATGGCTACATTACATGCATTGCCTTGTATATTGAACCAAAATGGCGCCATGTTACTCAGTTTCTCTGAAAAGTTAACTCCCATTTATTTCCAATGGGAAATTTAGCATCTTTGTTAGCAAAATATGTCGCCATGGTAACTGCAAATGCCAAAAAAAGTAATTGCACATATCTCTGAGCCGGGCCGGTCGTTTTGATATAACTTTTGTGGGGGTCCATGTTGAGGTTCGGGCCACATTAAAGTTGAAAAAGATACGCTTTTCAGGTGTAGAATAATAAGTGGACAGTCACCAACTAGTTCTTGGGTTGGTGAAATATTGCGTCCTTGCTTGCAAGTTACGTCGCCATGGTAACTCGTAATGCCAATAAAAGTAATAGCACACGGGGCCGAGCCAGTCGTTTTGATATAACTTTTGTGGCTCGGGCTGCATTAACAGAGATAGAAATGTAGACACACTTCCGAGGTGTAGAACAATAGGTGGCTTCCATGCATTTGCATGGGAGAGCAGTGCATTGAAAGCAATGGCAGCCCCCAATTAGTTAAAATTGTTTTCATTATGTTTCTTCAGCGATGTGTTTAAAGATAAAAGACTTGCATGAAGCTGATTATACAGAGAAAGGGATCATGGAACATTTTAATCACAATAACTAAAGAAGCAGAAAAAGTTATAAAGTTAATACAGTAAGTGAAATAATGCATCATGGTGAGTGCATAAATACACATTGTCTCAACAAACTTAGAATATTCCTTTAATATTTTAATGAAGGAAAAAATAAACATATTACCACAGTTTGTCTGAGTTATTTACACTTTACGGTCAATGTGAGTAACTTTACCCACATTTATGTAGAAAGTACTTCCTAAAGATCTTCAGTCCTCCATGTGTTGCATCAGTCAAACTCATCATGTGAATCCTCTTGGATTGTTGTTCTTCATCCAGTCCGGTTCCTGGTCCACACTTCAACGGGCCAACGCTCATCAGTTTTTCAACTGAACCGTTTTGGGTAAAACTGAATCGTTTTGAGTCAAACTGAACTGTTTTGGGTCATAGTGAACCGTTTTGGGTCAAACTGAACCGTATTGGGTCAAACTGAATCTTTTTGGGTCAAACTGAACCGTTTTGGGTCAACCTGAATCGTTTTGGGTCAAACCAAACCGTTTTGGGTCAAACTGAATCGTTTTGGGTCAAACTGAAGCGTTTTGGGTCAAACTGAACCGTATTGGGTCAAATGCCTCTTTTCCACCGCTCGGCTCGGCTCGGGTTGGATCGGCTCAGGTCGGCTCAGTTCGGGTCGGGTCACATCTATGTTCTGTTTCCACAGCTTTTTTGTACCCCTTCTGTGGGCGGGGTCCAGAATCCTACTCGTCTTACCACATGGTGGCAGTAGTGTTCCTCAAGCTATTTACTACAGTACTAGCCACCACTAGAAGAAGAACACAATAAAGACTTTGTTTCACATATTATCAATTCTATCAAAAACCACAAAGCTGATATTTTTCAAAAAAATCTAGTGTGATCACAACATGTTCATATACGAAATGTATCCTGTTGGAGTTATTTGAAATAAAATTCAATGTTTTATAGACATAAATGTGTCAACCTACGTCCATTATTTTCTACTTTGTTTCACATATTATCAATTCTATCAAAAACCACAAAGCTGATATTTTTCAAAAAAATCTAGTGTGATCACAACATGTTCATATACGAAATGTATCCTGTTGGAGTTATTTGAAATAAAATTCAATGTTTTATAGACATAAATGTGTCAACCTACGTCCATTATTTTCTACTTTGTTTCACATATTATCAATTCTATCAAAAACCACAAAGCTGATATTTTTCAAAAAAATCTAGTGTGATCACAACATGTTCATATACGAAATGTATCCTGTTGGAGTTATTTGAAATAAAATTCAATGTTTTATAGACATAAATGTGTCAACCTACGTCCATTATTTTCTACTTTGTTTCACATATTATCAATTCTATCAAAAACCACAAAGCTGATATTTTTCAAAAAAATCTAGTGTGATCACAACATATTCATACACGAAATGTATCCTGTTGGAGTTATTTGAAATAAAATTCGAATTTTTATAATTTATTTTCGTTGTGCAAACACAGGTTTTGGAAAAAGTCAAAGCGAAACTACTTTAAATGCAGCACATTTGACCATACGTGACAATATTAAAGCGTGGTTAAGCTCAGGAGCCCTCGTACTATTAAAGTCAGCTATGAAATATATTTTATATCTGTTCATTGAGCTACATTTAAAGACATAAAGCCGCCCGCGCGCCGCGTGTTACTCGTGGCGAAACTACTTTTTAAAATCGTGCAGTTTTGAGCAGTACGTGATTTTATTAAGGACACGTTCAGCTGAAGACCCATCTTTGCTATAAATTTAAAAAATAACAATTGTTTTTACCGTGTTATTCATGTAAAAGTCCTGCCGTGGTAGCTTCCCTCGCTTCCGTAAAAACAGCTCTCGTCTCCTCCTCCCTCCTTCCGGAGCGGGTGAGCTCGCTTCAGTACACCTCTGAAAGCAGCCCGAAAATCTCAGGAAATCTCGCGCGGCTCCGCTCGGAATAGCCGGTGGGAAAGGATGAAAGGGGGTCTCTGCGACGCACATATGACGTAACATCCGACCCGAGCCGACCGGTGGAAAAGGGGCAAAAGTGAACTGTTTTGGGTAAAACTGAATAGTTTTGGGTCAAACTGAACCGTTTTGGGTCAAACCTAACCGTTTTGGGTCAAACTGAACCGTTTTTGGTCAAACCGAACCGTTTTGTGTCAAACTGAACCGTTTTGGGTCAAACCGAATAGTTTTGGGTCAAACCAAATAATTTTGGGTCAAACTGAATCGTTTTGAGTCAAACTGAATCATTTTGGGTCTAATTGAATTGTTTTGGGTCAAACTGAATTGTTTTGGGTCAAACTGAATTGTTTTGGGTCAAACCGAATCATTTTGGGTCAAACTGAATCATTTTGGGTCAAACTGAATTGTTTTGGGTCAAACCGACCTCTTCTTTCAGGAAAGGATGACATGTTTATCTTACAGGAAGAGAACAGGTGTCAGACGTCAGGGTTTAGAGATGATGTCTGCTTGACAGCTTTGCAACAACAAGCTTATGTTTAGCCTCTGACGTACATTTAAAGGATATAAAGGTGAACAAGGCCAGTCTGAGAGGGAGCTTCTCCATTCAGCTGTTCAGAGATCCAGTGTTTCTACAATAAACCCTGACAGCTGTCAATCAGAATCAAGTTGTGACAATTAATTTCATTTAATGATTAAAGTATCATTGTAGTAAAAATCTACCACACACTTCCTGGCTCTGTCATGTGACCTGTCAGGGAATGTCTGGTCAAAGGTTATGGATGTTTTTATTACTAGGGCTGAGAAGGTTAACTCTGCCCATGAACCATGAGTTTGGGTTTGTATAGAGCTGGATCTGAGATAAATAGATAGATAGATAGATAGATAGATAGATAGATAGATAGATAGATAGATAGATAGATAGATAGAGAGATAGAGAGAGAGAGAGAGAGAGAGAGAGAGAGAGAGAGAGAGAGATAGATAGATAGATAGATAGATAGATAGATAGATAGATAGATAGATAGATAGATAGATAGATAGATAGAGTTTAAGTTTTAAAAGTCTTTTATTTCACACTCCAACAGTCAATACAGATAAAACATGGTAAAAGTTAAGAAAATCAAAGTAAATACTAAACATGAGTCATCCACTGAACACAAAACATTGTTAATACCCCACTTATTAACAAAGGCATCCATGTTTTTTGTCAAACATGGTAAAAGTTTTTTTTTTTTAAAAATCAAAAAGTAAATACTAAACATGAGTCATCCACTGAACACAAAATATTGTTAATAATCTGAAGTTACCTGGTTTAATAAGACGTAGCACTCCTCGAATCACCTCATTTGGAGTGTGATTCTCCCTGAGACCCTCATCTATCTGTTTACAGATGCTGTTGTACCCAATTTCTGATGTCGTGTCACTAATCATCCCACCATGCACTTTGAATTCTCTACGGGACAGCAGTGGTAAATCTTTCATGGCTATCATACTCTCACCAGTGTAACTTGGAACGGACGGCTGGGGTGGGCACAGAGGTTGATGGGGTTGGAGGGTCGGGACAAGTGGGTCCCCTGTAGCTGGCGGAACTGATGCCCAGGTTACCTGCTGGTTGCGAGACTGGCTGGTGTGAGGTGGTGTTGGACTCAGTCCCTGTGGGTCTGCGCCGCCATCGCCGCCTTGTGGCTGAACACGGGGAATGGCCTGCTCACTTGTACTTGCTTCAGCTTCAAAAGACACTGTAGTTTGTCCACGATTCACCATAGTCCCATCTATGATACATTCTAGTCTTTTTAATAATGGCAAACCCTGGTCCTCCCGACCCAGGATTGTTGAACATGACAGGTAGGTAGTCAAATATTCAACACAACTTTCTTCATCGTCTTGAATCAACTTACTAGAGTCCAGTCCTTCAACGTCTCCAAGAGAAGTTGCGATGAGGTGGGCTTCACTACCTGTTAGCTGGTGTAACTTCTTCTTGATGCTCCAAAGAAGTTGTTTTCTCTCACCGGAAGACATCTTGCTGATCTCGGCCGCTTGAGTCCACAGTGCTGCACTCTGTAGGCGGGTACACCCTTTTCACTGGTTACCGGCCTCACCTCTGCACACTGGGTCACTCCTGGCACTGAGAACGTGTAGCACGAGAGGTCCTGGTGGTTGGTATCATTGGATCAGCTGTAGCCCATGGATGTGTGGCGTGCTGATCCCGGACGAGCCCCCACAATCTGTTACAGGTCCCGAGTGTCAGGACTGCTGCAACAGTGATGACACACCATCTGAAGAGTAATAAAATTAGGAGTCAAAGATGGTGTGTCATCACTGTTGCAGCAGTCCTGACACTCGGGACCTGTAACAATAACCCACTTATTAACAAAGGCATCCATGTTTTTTGTCATACATGGTAAAAGTTTTTTTTTTTTTTATCAAAAAGTAAATACTAAACATGAGTCATCCACTGAACACAAAACATTGTTAATACCCCACTTATTAACAAAGACGTCCATGTTTTTTGTCAACTTAAAATACTCAAATTCCACACGGACTCGAGCAATTACCAGTCTTTCAAATAAAACACGAGCATCATCTGTTTGTTGCTGATTGATTTTGTTCCTTCTTGATATCCATATTGCCAATTTTGCAGTACCAGAAATGAAATTTAAGAGAATGTGAACTTGTTTTTTCTTTGCGCTGTACCGTGGACCATAGATAAAAATTTGGTTAGAGAACTGTACACCCAAACCACCAAACAGATTATCCAAAAGAACAAGTAAAGGATTCAGTCGTAAGCATTCAATAAAAATATGGTACAATGTTTCTTCTTGGGAACAATAAGGACATGAAACACTAATGTCAGGATTAAGGTGTGCCAGATACCTGTTTGTAGCTATGGCCCCATGCACAATCCTCCACTGGAGGTCGCCCATCCGTTTCTCAATGGGGGACTTGTACAGGGACCGCCAACAGCCTCTCGGGGTAGAGCCGGTGTCAAAAAACCCAGTCCACTTCGACACCGCCACTTCTGCCAACGAGCGTAAGTTCAGGACCTTCACACAAATAGTGTACAGGACTTTCTTTCCCAAGCCTTGAAAACATCCTAGTGGTGAGTCTTGGAGGGACAGCAACTTTTCTGTCTCATCCTGCCACTGATCCACTGCAGGAGAGACAATTAAGGAAGGAAACTCGTACTCACACTCATCATCCCATTGGTCAGACAGAGAACTATTAAAGGCAAACGCTTTGATAGAATCTGGCAGAGAAGCACATGGTTCTTCTTTCAGTCTTTGCACAAGTCTTTGAGATCGCACCTCTAGTTGCTCCGTGAGACAGGACACAGACAGCTTCATGAGATGACCCAACTTCACACAGCCCGCTTCTCTCATCTTAGATCTCAGCGTAACAGACGAGAGCAGCTGTGTAGAGAAGAAACTGTTTTCAAACAGAGGTTCTTCAAAAACCCACATCCCAGGTTTCACATCCTTTCTTCTCTCAAAGGTGAGGATCTGCCAGGCATTTAAAACTGATTGATAAAAACGTGGGAGACCTGTTAAGTCCAAAGATCCTTGGCGCAGCAGGAAAAGATGTTTATCATAGCCAAGACAGCCTGCTTTCCTTAGCAGAAGACGTGCAGTATCTAGCCACGGTAGTCCAACACCATATAGTAGTTTCTGCAATGTTTGAAGCCGGAAAGCTGTGATCCGTGAGGTTATGTCTATGAGTCCTTGACCTCCCTCCTGTACTGGCAGGTACAAGGCTGCAGCTTTCACCCAATGTCGTCCAGACCAGAAGAAGTCCACTAGAGTCCTTTGGATATCTCTTATAAGACAAGATGGTGGTGTGAGTACAGTCAGTTTATGCCAGAGGGCCGAAGCAACCAAGTTATTTGCAACCAGAACCCTCCCCCTGTAAGACAGCTGAGGCAGCAGCCATTTCCATCTAGATAATCTGGCACACACTCTCTCCGTAACACCTTCCCAATTTTTCTCCACAAAGGTATCTGTCCCCAAAAAAACACCCAAGAATTTTAAACCTTGGTCAACCCATCTGATATTGCCCAATAGATAGATAGATAGATAGATAGATAGATAGATAGATAGATAGATAGATAGATAGATAGATAGATAGATAGATAGATAGATAGATAGATAGATAGATAGATAGATAGATAGATAGATAGATAGATAGATAGATAGATAGATAGATAGATAGATAGATAGATAGATAGATAGATAGATAGATAGATAGATAGATAGATAGATAGATAGATAGATAGATAGATAGATAGTAGATAGATAGATAGATAGATAGATAGATAGATAGATAGATAGATAGACTTACTCAGTTCCAGTTTTTGTTCAGTTCATAAAGAGTTAACAGATACAAATTATTTTTAAATCTCCTGCTGTTCAATGATCTAGGTAGAAAAATCTAACAATGTTAAGTCAGGTCCTCAGGATGGACTTTTTTAATTTATTGTTGAAACTTTTCGTCTTTTATCCAAAAGTCTTCTTCAGTCTGAGGAGCTCCAACTAACTCAGTCTTATAAATAACATCTAGAATATTGAGTGGATCAACCAGTTTGTTGCTGACATCCAGAACTAGCTGTTCACATGTTGTAAATGTTCTGTACTTCTAGAACTCCTTTCTGTCTGATCAAGACTCTCAAAGCTCTTTACAACAACCTGTGCCCTCATCATGCATCATCTACTAGATCTCTACACAGACTAACCAGAGCTTTATCACATTCATGCACTGATGGACACACATCAGAGGCAGTGAGGGGTTCAGTGTCTTGCTCAGGGGCACTTCGGCATGGTTTGAGAGAGAAGTGAAGGAGGCCATCTTCATGAAGAGAGACGTCCATCACTAAACAGGAGCAGGTCCTCCATGTCCAACTGTTCCCTCTTACAGTGCTGTTCCTGTCAGCTAGCAACATCATGGATCCAACAGATGGTGCTGTTATCTGGGTGTTCTCTGGAAATGCAGCAGTTCTCACATGTTCTTCCCAGTAGGAACACTGTGGTTCTTCTTTGTTGTGCACAAGCTGCCATGATCCCAGTTTATTTTACTAGTTG
>JBBPBX010090958.1:2193-14022 GCA_038048925.1 Garcialebias charrua
TTTGTTGTCTTTCCCATAATACTTAGCAGTATTTTAGTTTTGAAAACTAAAAAAACGCTAAGCATGATGGGAAATACAACACAGCCACTGCCTTACTGGTTAATGGAGTGGCTGTGTTGTATTTCCCATCATGCTTAGCGTTTTTTTAGGTTTTCCAACTGAACCATGAGTAAGAAGGACGTGTGGGGTGAAGACATGCCTCCTGTTAGCTGCTAAAATTTGTGAGGTTCCTGTGGTTAGGCTCAGAGAGTCTTCATTGGATGTCTCACACCGTGTTGAAATAAATGTTCTCAGTTCAAAATCTTCATTATACACAGTTGTGTACTTGAACGGTATCGATCGGAAAGGTATCCGTATCAATCGATACCCAGTTTCAAAGTATTGGTATTGGATCGGAAGTGAGAAATGTGGATCGGTGCATCCCTAATATATATATATATATATATATACACAGTATTGCTGTTCATTTTTGACTGTGTAACTTTACAAACGGCACCCCATATGTTATAGCCACTGATTTACCGTAGTTTGGTTTGTTCCTGCAGCCGTGAACACAACAAGTACCCGAGCTAAGCACGGCAATTTTAGTAATTTTTATGGTTGTTAAATAAATGTGAACAAAACAAAAAACGTTTTATCTGATAAATTGAATCCAAATTACTTTCAAATAAACTGCGGTCTGTGCTCCGCTATATGGTCAACTTACTGCTACTTCCTGTCTGACAGGAAGTTGTACCATTTAAACAGAGCCCCCAGGAATAAGGTGGATAGAAAAGTGTAAAGACAACCATGGTGAAAACAAATACGGTACTTAAGCTGCTTCCAGTAGCTCGGGATCATCAATGTACACAGTACTGACCACTTAGCTACCCCTAAACTGAGATTGTGTAGAAAGAAACAAAAAAGTATTGAAATGACCATTCAGTCATGTCAAGTCCATCTTTCTGTGACCTTTCAAAACTTTGAAGGATGTTTCTGTGTGAAGTCTGTGAGCTGTAGAGCTCCAAAACAGGCTGCGTTTTCTCATGTGTTCTGCCAAAAGTCCATTAATCTTCATAATGCTTTTCTTTTTTTTAACAAACTTTGTCTATTTTGGAGGCATCCCACTGCAAAAAGGCAAATTCCCCATTAAGCTACAGCCTTTCATGTTTAATAGTTTGAAAGCTGTACGAGACACAAAATTGTGAAGGGAGTACTCTTAAGATACCCTGATGCATGCTCAATAATCCACGTAGCTATATTTATGAAGTCTTAAGAAGACTTAATAACTTTTGCATTGGCACCCTTAATAAGTGACTGAGTGGTCCAGAAATCAGTCTGACAATCAGTTTCTTTTGATTTTATTCCTCAATTCAGTGAAACAGTCAAAACCACAATAGTCGTGGTACACTGTAGAACAGTCATAATTTTGCAGACCAGCCGTAACAACTCAGCACTGCTTGACTTTGAGTCCAGCTGCAGATGTGCCACTGGCCTCGTTTTAAAGGTTTAAGGTTTGTTAAATCAGCAGGAACTCAACGCAATGAACACAAACCAGGATGGAAATACAAATGTCATATTTCCATGATGTCTGAAATGAGCCAGGGAACTTGGAGAAAAACTAAAAATATATAAAACCTGACCAGCTGGAATTTGCTCATCAACAGTTTCCTGACTAATGGAGATGGCTTTGCCCAAGAAAAATAAAGTGTGAAGGATTTTAGGACAGCTACGTATTGAAGTGATCCTTTGCATGCCTGTTCCACTATTTGAGCTGTAGACTAAGTCCAGGCTGCTATAACCCCATCATAAAAGTAAAATACTTTTTATTAATAGAGTTCTTTGCATTAATTATATTTTATAAGCATTACATCAACCAGTTCTGTAGCAGTTTGCTCTTTAAATAAACTTAGCCACACTGCTCATGTATCGGTCTATTTTTAGTTTTTTAACCAAAAATCAAAGAAAATATTTTTATTAAACTGACTTCATGTACATGTCAGAGTAAATACGTGTGCACATCTACAGCAGACACGTGATAAATAGTAAATGGGTTGCTTTGAGTCTTCTTGTTGAATACTCAAAGAGCTTTACAGTACGAGCCACACTCACCCTTTCACATATAGTCAGCTTGTTCATTCCCATGTACATTTACCCAGAAACTATTTTAGGCTCTAGAAATAGGCACGTTTAAAAAACGTCTTAAAACTGCAGACCAAACAACCTGGAGACATCAGTATAACTGTAGGACAGTCCGAGTTAAAAACAGAACTTTCTTAGTTTGGTTCCATCCCGGATCTAGTCTTTGATGTCACACAGTCTATTTTTAATCCTCAGATTTTGTAGTAAATGGGAACTTTCTGAAATGTTCTGAAGTGTGCCAAAATGTTACAACTTTCTTCTCCAAAGCTGTTATCATACCTCTACACTTTGAGATTTTTATTAATGAAAAGTGCGTTATAAATTAAATTCATTATTATTATTATTATTATTATTATTGCCCTTCTCCTTGGATGCTTTTTTTTTACTGCACAGTTAATATTTCTGATTGAAGCTAGTGCTGTCTACTCTTCAATTCATATTCATTATCACAACAAAAACTATAAGTGTTACCTTCTGCCATGTTTGCCAAAGTTTAAAAACTTTCTAGGAGTGGAAGTTTTTCTGTGGAGAATGGAATCAGACATTGTGACCGAAATGGAATAATAATAATAAATCAACTGAATATAGTAATAAGATAAGATAATATATGATATGAGAAGATAGAACTTTATTGATCCTGTGGGAAATTGTTGTGCCAGAGTTTCGGTACAAAGGAACAAACACAAGGAATCACACAAGATATAAAAACTAATATAACATATAAAAATACTAATAATTAAGTTCCAAAACAGGTGCAGACAGAACCATTAAGGTGTTTATTGTAGTACAAGGTTAATTTTATTGATCTATGTGTAGAAAAGGGGAGGAGTTAAAAAGTTTGAAGGACTTCCTGTGTTGTTCTGTGGAACACCTCAGTGGTCTCAGTCTACAACTGAAGGTGCTGCAGTAAGAGTGCAGGGTGTCATGCAGAGGGTGTGACGTGTTGTTCAGCATCTGGAGCAGGTTCCTCATCATCCTCTGCTCAGACACGTCTGTCAGAAACTGCAGGTCCACTCCCAGAACTGAACCAGCTCTATTCATGAGTTTATCAAGTCTGTTGGCAGCTTTCTCCATCCTGCTGCCCCAGCACACCACAGTGTAGAAGAAGATGCTGGAGACCACCGAGTGGTAAAACATCTGCAGCATGGTCCTGCAGAGACCACAGAGTGGTAAAACATCTGCAGCATGGTCCTGCAGAGACCACAGAGTGGTAAAACATCTGCAGCATGGTCCTGCAGATGTTAAAGGACCTGAGTCTCCTCAGAAGACAAAGGCAACTCTGCTCTTTCTTGCAGAGGGTGTTGGTGTTAGCTGTCCAGTCCAGTTTATTGTCAAGGTGGACCCCAGGTACTTGTAGCAGTCCACAGTGTCCACCTTAGTACCTTGATGTTGTTAGGGTTGTTGGGGCTGATCTTCTTCCTGTAGTCCACCTGCAGCTCTTCAGTTTTTAGTTTTTCCAGTATTGAGTTGCAGGTGGTTCTGTCCACCACACCTCTGTGTTCAGCTTCCTGGTCACCAGTGATGCAGACCACAATGGCAGAGTCATCCAGAACTTCTGCAGATGCAGGATTGTGAGTTGTACCTGAAGCCTGAATATTATTCTGAACAAGAATAAAAGGGTCGCGCTTATATAGCAGCAGCTTCGTACACTCCGTCCATCTTTCGGACGACTGTACGTACATGTTCTCGCTGTACCTCGGTGCAATGACAATAAAGTTTATTCTGATTCTTCTTCTAAAGGGTGAACAGAAATGGTGAGAGGACCATCAGTGTCCTGTGTGTCTGTGCATTTGCAATGACATCCTCACATGTAATTAACTTGTACTATCTCATATGCTGTTGAGATAATTAGCAGAGCTTAAATTTAGTTCAACGTACTTCCAGGTTTTTAGCCAGCCATTGTTTTTAAGTTTCATTGTCACCGTTCCACATGGTACAAAATTCCTGTCCAGATGATCCACTGCTTATTGTGTTCCTCTGTGTTTTTTCACCCCTCTGCCTTGTGACTTGTTGCAGGCCCGTTCAGAGACTGTCTGGAGGCCCAGGAAGCAGGCCACAGCACCAGCACCATGTACCTGATCAAGCCTGATGAATCACTGAGGCCAGTGCAGGCCTGGTGTGAACAGGACATCGACAACGGGGGTTGGACTGTCATCCAAAGCAGAAGAGATGGATCAGTTAACTTCTTCAGAAACTGGGAGAACTACAAGGTGATGCCACCTCCTCCACTCTGCTTGTCTGTCTTTTTAATCTCCTTACTTTGACCAGCATTTGAAGACCTGCCTCATCCTAAAACAGCAGCAGTGCACGCTTTTCTGGAGGAACCACACGTGGTCTTTGAGATCCATATCATGAATTCCTGAATGATTCTGTTTCTCTTGCTCTAAAACGTAATGCTTTGTGATTCCCATTAAGAAATGTTGGAAAACCTACGAACAAAGTTTGTTCCACAGCTTAATACGTTAGGATTTTTTTCCAAAACCGCTTCTGGTATGAAACCTTCCAGGATGGATGAATGATTGGGTTACTGCGTCGCTTCATGTGGAGCTGTTTCATTAAATTCTTGAGAAAGAGATGAGCATGCCGCCGTTGGCATCTGTTCAGTCTCCATTCAGTCCAGCCAGACCCATACATTTAAAAATGGCAGTCACTCTTTGGAGCTGATTTGTCTTCAGCAGAAGCCCATCGTAAACACAGCATTCGTCCACAGAAACCTCCATGTTCTCCACCAAGTGAAGTGTTTGTGAGGCTTGTGCTCATAGATGAGTGATCGCTGGTACCCGGGCCAGATGCAAGAGCATCACTAACAACACCCTGAAGACAACTTTCTGGACTTAACCTTACGACACGGCTTTTATCAAAAGTTTCAAAGTGTCGTGGAATTGTGTGTTGTTCATCCAACAATTTTCAGTCAGGTCATCTGGACAGTTTTTTTTTTGTGCTGAATTGTTTCACCTTCCATCCAGAAGGCTTCATCAGTCCAAGAAAGAAACTGTCCAGATGACCTGACTGAAACTTGTTGGATTGTAAACCTGGATTATTGAGCATGAACTGTGTTGGTTATGTGTTGTTGAGCTCAAATGCTGAAGGGCCAGAGGGTGAATCAGGAGAAGAACCTGGATCTTTAATAAACCACAATGCAGAAATCCAGGGGAAAACACAAGATGTGAGTAAGAGCTTGGTTGGAACAAACAGGAGGATCTGACAGAACACCAGCAGAACACACACACTGAGAGGATGAATGTAAAACACAGACAGGTGTGCTAATGCACTGAGTGGAACCAGCTGGGTGGGAACTAAAAACAAAGATGTGGGAGAAGACAACACCCGGCATTATGACACAGGGTGGCAGTCTTTTTTTTTCTTTCCCTTTGAAGTATTTCTGAATTATAAAAGCATGACCAAAACATCACCCCAAAGACATTTGTCATGTTTTCCCACAGCCTCTTCAAAACGAGGTTTGATGTTTCTAAATAATGCTTGTGTTTCTAAACTCCTCAGGGGATCAAATGGAAAACATGTTGGATGTTCTGTCATCTCATTGAAGTCTTCCCTTTCATTTTCCTTTGATCAGAGTGGCTTTGGCAACATAGACGGAGAGTACTGGCTCGGTCTGGAAGCCATCTACAAATTAGGACGGCAGGGAGACTACAAGCTCCTGGTGGAGATGAAGGACTGGATGGACAAGAAGGTCTACGCCCAGTACAGCAGCTTCCACCTGGAGCCGGAGAGCGAGGGCTACCGCCTGCGGCTCGGCACCTACCAGGGCAACGCTGGGGACTCGCTGAGCAGCCACAACGGCAAACAGTTCACCACCTTGGACCGAGACAAAGACACCTTCGCTGGTAAGGGTCTCTTCTGCAAGAAATACTGAGAATGACCTTGGAAAGTAAGCAAGTGTTTAAACCACCAGTTGATGAAAAGGCTTAGAAGATGCAGAGAAAATGCTGAATTGAAATGGCGTGAGTTTATATGGTGAATGGTAAATGGACTGTACTTATCTAGTGCCTTTCTATCTAATCTCAAAGATACTCAAAGTGCTTTACACTACAATCTGTGTCCATTCATACACTGATGGGACACACATCGGAGGCGATGAGGGGTTCAGTGTCTTGCCCATGGACACGTTGGCCTGTGACTGCTGGTGCATTCAAACCCCCAACTCTTGCATTGGAGAACAACTGCTCTAACCACTCAGCCAATATATTATATGTTCTCTCCATGCACATGTGGGTTTTCTCCGGCTATTCCAGTTTCCTCCCACAGACCAAAAACACGCATGTTAGTCTGATTGGTGACTTAATTGTCTCTAGGTGTGAGTGAGAGAGTGAATGGTTGTTTGTTTAGTCTCTATGTGTCCCTGTGATGGACTGGTGACCTGTCCAGGGTGTCCCCCACCTCTCACACAGTGACTGCTGGATATGGGGACCAGTGACCCCCATGTCCCGAAAAGGAAGAAGTGGGTAAAGCTGATGGCTGCATGGATGAAAGACAAGCTAATGACTAGTCCGAGTGAGGCCAGGACTGAAGTGAATTGTCCTAAAACAACTCAAATCTCAAAGTTTCAGATTACATAATAATTCTGTGAAAATCATCCTCATATTTCTACTTGGAAGGTCCCAGAATTACTACAGCTTGCTGCTAAACTTATAGACGCCTGCAAAGAACCCAAGAGGTCCATTTTAACCAACTGTCACTCAGAACTGTTGGTAGATGTTTGCATGAGCCACCACCACTGTTTAAGATCTGGACTTATTTTAAGACAACAGAAATCCACTTTGGTCTTAGTTCTGCTTGGACTAGCTGTTAGCTCATCAATCCAGGCACATTCCAAACTGAGGTCATTCAAAGAGATATCTACAACAGGTAAGATATTGTTTGTTCACAACCCTTCCACAAAACCCACTTCAAAAGAACTAAACTTTCCCTTTTAAAAATCCCAGTGTGTGGTAAAAACAACAGGACAACTCTGTCCTTTACTGCCATGGTTCTCAAACGCTCTCTTCTGTCTCACAACAATTATTGATTCTTTCATATAACAATCAATTTGCAAATCACTGCAATCAGTTATTATTTGTGAGTTCAATGCAGCAATCCAAAAGGGACTCTGGCCTGTTTATTCCATGATGCAGAGAAACGGTAGTTCTACTGTGGTTGTTCAAACTGGCTGAGCCTGTGATGTAAAGTCCACGCTCATTGCTCTCTGGTTTTCTGAAATTCCACAAAAACCTGAAGCATCATAACAGCGGCCATGTTGAGAGTCTACAAGGTGACGTCCATGTTGTGAGAGTCTACAAGGTGACGTCCATGTTGTGAGAGTCTACAAGGTGACGTCCATGTTGTGAGAGTCTACAAGGTGACGTCCATGTTGTGAGAGTCTACAAGGTGACGTCCATGTTGTGAGAGTCTACAAGGTGAAGTCCATGTTGTGAGAGTCTACAAGGTGACGTCCATGTTGTGAGTCTACAAGGTGACGTCCATGTTGTGAGAGTCTACAAGGTGACGTCCATGTTGTGTGAGTCTACAAGATGACGTCCATGTTGTGTGAGTCTACAAGGTGACGTCCATGTTGTGAGAGTCTACAAGGTGACGTCCATGTTGTGAGAGTCTACAAGGTGACGTCCCATATCGTGAGATTCTACAAGGTGATTTCCATGTCGTGAGATTCTACAAGGTGATTTCCATGTCGTGAGAGTCTACAAGGTGATTTCCATGTCGTGAGAGTCTACAAGGTGATTTCCATGTCGTGAGAGTCTACAAGGTGACGTCCATGTTGTGAGAGTCTACAAGGTGACGTCCATGTCTGAGATTCTACAAGGTGATTTCCATGTCGTGAGATTCTACAAGGTGATTTCCATGTCGTGAGAGTCTACAAGGTGATTTCCATGTCGTGAGAGTCTACAAGGTGATTTCCATGTCGTGAGAGTCTACAAGGTGACGTCCATGTTGTGAGAGTCTACAAGGTGACGTCCATGTCGTGAGATTCTACAAGGTGATTTCCATGTCGTGAGATTCTACAAGGTGATTTCCATGTCGTGAGATTCTACAAGGTGATTTCCATGTCGTGAGAGTCTACAAGGTGATTTCCATGTCGTGAGAGTCTACAAGGTGATTTCCATGTCATGAGAGTCTACAAGGTGATTTCCATGTCGTGAGAGTCTGTGATTTCCATGTCGTGAGAGTCTGTGATTTCCATGTTGTGAGAGTCTACAAGGTGATTTCCATGTTGTGACAGTCTACAAGGTGATTTCCATGTTGTGAGAGTCTACAAGGTGATTTCCATGTTGTGAGAGTCTACAAGGTGATGTCCATGTTGTGAGAGTCTACAGTACAAGGTGGTGTCCATGTTGTGAGAGTCTACAGTACAAGGTGACGTCCATGTTGTGAGATTCTACAAGGTGATGTCCATGTTGTGAGAGTCTACAGTACAAGGTGACGTCCATGTTGTGAGAGTCTACAAGGTGATTTCCATGTTGTGAGAGTCTACAAGGTGATTTCCATGTTATGAGAGTCTACAAGGTGATTTCCATGTTGTGAGAGTTTACAAGGTTATTTCCATGTTGTGAGAGTCTACAAGGTTATTTCCATGTTGTGAGTCTACAAGGTGATGTCCATGTTGTGAGATTCTACAAGGTGATTTCCATGTCGTGAGATTCTACAAGGTGATTTCCATGTCGTGAGAGTCTACAAGGTGATTTCCATGTCGTGAGAGTCTACAAGGTGATTTCCATGTCATGAGAGTCTACAAGGTGATTTCCATGTCGTGAGAGTCTGTGATTTCCATGTCGTGAGAGTCTGTGATTTCCATGTCGTGAGAGTCTACAAGGTGATTTCCATGTTGTGACAGTCTACAAGGTGATTTCCATGTTGTGAGAGTCTACAAGGTGATTTCCATGTTGTGAGAGTCTACAAGGTGATGTCCATGTTGTGAGAGTCTACAGTACAAGGTGATGTCCATGTTGTGAGAGTCTACAGTACAAGGTGACGTCCATGTTGTGAGATTCTACAAGGTGATGTCCATGTTGTGAGAGTCTACAGTACAAGGTGACGTCCATGTTGTGAGAGTCTACAAGGTGATTTCCATGTTGTGAGAGTCTACAAGGTGATTTCCATGTTGTGAGAGTCTACAAGGTGATTTCCATGTTGTGAGAGTTTACAAGGTTATTTCCATGTTGTGAGAGTCTACAAGGTTATTTCCATGTTGTGAGTCTACAAGGTGATGTCCATGTTGTGAGAGTCTACAAGGTGATGTCCATGTTGTGAGAGTCTACAGTACAAGGTGACGTCCATGTTGTGAGATTCTACAAGGTGATGTCCATCTTGTGAGAGTCTACAGTACAAGGTGACGTCCATGTTGTGAGAGTCTACAAGGTGATTTCCATGTTGTGAGAGTCTACAAGGTGATTTCCATGTTGTGAGAGTCTACAAGGTGATTTCCATGTTGTGAGAGTCTACAAGGTGATGTCCATGTTGTGAGAGTCTACAAGGTGATGTCCATGTTGTGTGAGTCTACAAGGTGATGTCCATGTTTTGCGAGTCTACAGTACAAGGTGATATCCATGTTGTGAGAGTCTACAGTACAAGGTGATGTCCATGTTGTGAGAGTATACAAGGTGACGTCCATGTTGTGCACTAGTTGTGTGAATGTTTATGATGCATTTACACTACTGAGATCCATTTGTCTTCCGTACATTTTTCAGTATATTTCTTGTTCCACAACGCTTGTTCTATTTCAACAAATCATTTAGGAAAACGTTCAGCTCTTTCAGGACAACCCTGCTATGACTTTTGGTATTGGTGCAGTTTTAGTTTTTGAAATATTTAGCTTTTTCTGACTTTTTTTTTTTTCCTTCATAGAAAATGAACTGAGCTCATTTTACATGCTTCACATCTTTAGATGTGTTTACAGCCTTTTACTGCTCCTTTCACGTTTTGTTCTGCTTCAGCTTCTTTCAGCTTCCGGCTAAAAATCTAAACCTTTTTTCAACTAATTTCAGCTGTTTTTTTTTTTTTCAGCTGATCCCTTTAGATTATTTTTGCTAACTCCATTTTTGTGCTTCTTCTAACTTTCTGCTAATTTTATCTTGTTATGCTCCTTTCAGCTTATTTATGCAAGTTTAAGCTTTTTCTGTTATTTCAGCTACTATTTAGCTGTTTTTATGCTAATTGTAGCTATTTTGGCTAACTCCACATTTTAGCATTCATTTAAACTTTTCCAGCCTAATTCAGCAAAAATGTGCTCTCTCTGCCTCCTTCTGGTCATTCTTTGTTATTTTATTTATCAAATAAAAAACAAACATAAAAAAAGTTCACCCAGGTCAGGATCGAACCTGGGTCCCCCGGACAAAGTTTGGATTCTAAAGCCGATGCGCTTCCAGTTGTGCCACCGAGGCATATTGCAAATTTCCAGGTCTACATTATATTTAAAGGAACCGCCCCTCCTGAAATACTGGCTATGCATGCTACATCTATACTTATCACGTAATTACGTGATACGTATCACGTAATTATGTGATACGGATCACGTAATTACATGAGTACGACTATCACGTAATTATGTGATACATATCACGTTATTACTACATAAGCCCCCAAAAATATTTTTAATAGGTGGCAGCACTACGCTTCCGTAAAATTCTGCCTTTTTAGCAAAATTCTTTTTTGTGCTCATTTCTGCTCATTTAAACCTAATTCAGCAAATGTGTGTTCTTTCTGCTTTCTTCTGCTAATTTAGGCTTTATTGACCCTTTCAGCTACATTTAAGCATGTTTTAGCTCCTTTCAGCTGTTTTTCAGCAAGTTCTTCTGCAATAAGCATCCACACTGCATTTTTGCAGGAAATGTTGTTTCTCTAAACAATTGACGACTTTTTCCAAATTCCATTTGACTCTTTGAGAATCAGTCAAGCTGGACTGCTGGAGACAACAAAATCTTTGTCTTTAGAGTCTCCTCTTCACTGGCGTGAACACTGAACGTATCACGGCTGCGGGCCGACGCAGACACTGAACGCATCGCCGCAGCTGGAAAACAATGCTGTCATTTTGGAGATCAAACATTTAATCACACATGTAGAAAAGGAGGAGCTTGATTATTTTAAAAGTCTAAAATATAAACGTTGAAATGTTCTATTAAAAAAACAACAGTTCATTAAAGTTAACATCTTTTTCTTTAATAACAGGTAACTGTGCCCATTTCCATAAAGGAGGATGGTGGTACAACGCCTGTGGCCAGGCCAACCTGAACGGTGTCTGGTACACCGGAGGCGTCTACCGCAGCAAATTCCAAGATGGGATGTTCTGGGCCGACTACGGTGGAGGGTTCTACTCCATGAAGTCTGTCCGCATGATGATCAGACCTATAGACTGAGAACGTGTTGCTGCTCGTGGAACAAGGCCTCTTTGCTGAGAGCTGGGCGGCCTGCATCAACAGACACATGTTCATGTTTAGAAGGTTAAAGCTCAGGACTGCAGCTGAGAAACAACCAGCTTCTCGTTACATCAGCACACACAGAACAAGAGGCCGCACTGAACTGGGGTCTGTGGAGACAATTGGTTTACCTGCTCTGAAGCTCTTTGAACAGCGTCACTTTGGAGGAAAAGTTTAATTTTTCAGTTTTGACCTTAAATGATTCTCTAAACCAAATTCATGCGGTTAACGCAAGTGCTCATTTATGAACATTTCCAAGGTTTAATGTTTTGCATAAACAACT
>JBBPBX010090959.1:0-14022 GCA_038048925.1 Garcialebias charrua
GTTATGTAACTCTTTAGACGAGAGCTCGTATTACAAGAATGTTTTTCATTTCATTTGTTTAAACTTGATAAGAAATAAAACGAAAATCAAACCGTGTTGAAGTCCGGTTCTGGTGTTGATGATATTCAAATTAGGTGGGACGACTTCTTCCTCCTTGCTGCTTTGCTTAATTTTCCAACCAACAACAGTTTCACTTTGTAACAAAGAATTTTGTTTTACTGGATGCAGCAACACTCGTCTACGAGAGCAACACATTTATAACCTACCGGTAGATGTTTCAGTTTTTCCGTTGTATTGGACTCTTGGGTTGAGGGATTTTGAGTCATTTTCTTTCTTTAAAGTCAAAGTCAACTTTATTGTCAGAACTGCAATATGTACAGGACATACACAGGACCGAAATTGCGTTTCTCTCAGTCCCTCGGTGCAACAGTAACCATCTAAACACTAAACACTAAAACATTTAATAAACATAAGCATAAAATAGTAAAAGTGTAACACTGTCCTGAGTTTTTTCATAATAGTATAAAAGTATGAAAATTTACACCAACACTGAAACACCAAACACCCCTAAAACACCAAACACCCAATGAACATAAGCATAAAATGAAATAATAAAAGTGTAATACTGTCCTGAGTTTTTGCATAGTAGTATAAAAAGTATATCTATAAAATAAACTGAAGGTTCTAGCATTGACATTTGCAAAGAGTGGCACAGCAGCATATAAGTTAATGTACACAGTATATGTATGAGGTAGTTGATGTTGGTATAGAGGCAAAGTGGCATATGCAGTGAGGCACATAAGGCACATTTGGCATCCTTAGATAAGGCTAGTCAGAGAATACTGTATATGTATCAGCAGTAGTGTAGATAAAAGTAGTGTAAATGTAAACAGTAGTAATAAATGTAAAGCAGTAGTAATAAATGTAAACCGTATTAATAAATGTAAACAGTGAATGTAAACAGTAGTATGACTATAGGCAGTAATGTAATACAAACATTAGTGCAAATATGAGAAGTAGTGCAAACTGAATGAGCACATGACCGAGAGTTTAGTGAATAACCCGTTTGATGACACAGAGTCCAGTGTTAAAAACTTTGTGTTGAGTGGTAATGTGTGAGAAAGTTTTTTGTGTTAAGGCAGTTCAAATGGGAGGGGAGGCAGAGCAGGCAGAGTGTTTAGCATTCTGACTGCCTGATGAACAGAGCTGTCTCTCAGTCTACTGGTACGAGCCTGGAGACTCCTCAGTCTCCTCCCTGATGGCAGCAGTCTAAAGCGGCTGTGTAGTGGGTGTGTGGGATCACCTGCCATGGTGCCATTAATGGTGCTAAATCATAAATCAAACAGTGTTACCCCTACCATAATACAAGTAGAGCACCCCACCCTGTCAACTGAACTGAGTGCCTTGCCTACTGAACTGCTACCCCCACCCCCGTTGACAACTGCTGGCACTGACCTAGTGCTAAGCTATCGGTACCGTGCAACACAGGTGAAATAGCTAAAAAGCTACAGAGGTTAGCGCCCGTTTCCTTCACCAACACCACCACCCTCTCGCTCGTCAACTGTTGATACAAACAGCGCTCAGCACAGATGTGTCTCTGTCCCGTTCACCCATCCCCATCGAGAAAAATCACAGAAGCGATATGAGCGCCTTGCCAAGGCAAGTAACTTGGGGGGAAACACTGTAATATTGGACCAAGTTTGTTTTGTCGTCTTTGAGAGCTTAATAAGTGGACCAACCCAGAGGAACTTCGTCAAACGTTCCAGGACGTTCCTTCATTTTGCCATGATGTTAGTTCAAGTTCAAGAATCTTTATTTTCCCCAAGGGGGAATTTGATTTACTGTCAGTAGGTACATAAAACATCCATACTAGACAAGACGTGGAGACATTAAAGTAACGGTACAGGAATCATCACTGTCCTTTGAGAAACCTGATCGCTACAGGGATGAATGAGTTTTTCAGTCTGTTCGTTCTACGTCTGGGCAGCAGATACCTGCATCCAGATGGAAGCAACCTGAACTCATCATGGAGTGATGATCAGGATCTGCCAGAATCAGCCTGGCCTTGTTCACCGACCTCACCTTGTGCAGGTCAGTGAGGTTCTGTATGGCTATGCCAGCAGTTTTACGGCATCTTTTGTTAGATGTTGGTATTGTATTTTTGTTTTGTTTGTCTCTAAAAAAAATGTATACGCCCCTTGACTGGTGAATGTATTATGGTATAAATGCCGTACTTTCCTCCGTCTATAAATTCTTTCTTGTCCCACCCATAACTTCTGATCCACTCAAGAGAATTTAATGAAACTTCATACACATATGTATCAACACTAGACTGTTGCATACACTATTCATCAGTCCAGCTTCAGTTCAAACCAGATCTTTGCTTGTTGGATTCATTGCTATAGTTGGGTGTATAACAGTTTGTTGACATGAGTATAATGCACCATATGTGATGCTTTTGTTTCTCCTCCATGTCTTTAACTGTGCTACTCTGACATTTTTCTTAAAATTTATTATTCCTCTCTGATATAAACCATAAAGTCCTAGAGCCAGACAGTGTTAGTGAACCCTAATTACCTCGGATCTATTGAGAGCCGAGAAGAAAGGTTTACAAGCTGAAAATGTTTATCGCTGCAGCGTTTCAGCCCCAATGAAAAGCCTCTGTAGTGAATATGAGCGCCCATCCCCCACCTCGCCACTAACAGCTGAAGCTGCTGATTGGCTTCATACAAACTCTTTCACAAACCCATAAACCGTTCTACAAAAAACTCATTACAACAGCCCACTGTCCGTCCTTACTGCAGTTCACGTGTTGCTTCTCTGCCAGTCAAAGTCCTGCATGGTTTATCCAGAATTCCTTTGTTTTTTTTTGTTTCAAGTAAAGGAATCTGAAACAACCGTTTTATGCCTCTGGGTTTGTTTAGATTTAACTGGTCGTGCTCTCAGTTTTTTTGTGGCTTTCACCGTTTATGAAGTTGGGATTATGAAGCCAAAGGTAATCCCTGCTGGTTGACAGCCATCTCAGAGCTCAAAGGCGGTGACTTTCCTCCCACAAAAGCCTTCTAAACATCAGGAAAATTACGTTCCGATGGCAATTTTTCACATGAAACCCATCTGATAGCCATTGATTTGAAGTTCATTCAGTTTCGATCGAACATGCAAAGAAACTTTTTGTTTGGGGATGATTGCTAAACGCTGTTTTAGAATGTTCCTTTTTTTCGTAGATTAAATGGATTAGAAATGAGCAAATAAACGTTGTAGCAGACTACAAACGCAACACTTAAGTTTCTTCTTCTTGATCTTGAAGCAGCTTTTGATCGCATCAACCAAACTTCAGTTCTTCAGTGCTTTGTATATTTATACCTCTGAGGTTCTGTTCCAAACTTGCTTCCTTTTTTTATATGCCCGTTGAAGGTGGACACATTAAGCAGTGTTTCCCTTACCATTATCCAAGAAGGGTGCCCCACCTTCTCTACAGAACTGAGCGCCCTGCCTACCAAAATGTCCTTAACCCACAACTGATCCCGTCATTAGTGGCATGCAGTACAGATGCACTAGCTAAGAAGCTACAGACTTAGTGCTCCACTTCTCTTACGCACTCCGTCCCCCACATTTTCCGGCACTAACGTTCCGCTAATCTAGCATGCATCACATATGTGTGTCTGTCTACATCCTAGCACCCCCCATCCCTCGAAGCCATGAGCGCAGGGGAGGCACTGTTAAGGTATAGTCTTTGTTCATCTGTCCATAAACCTTCTTTTATCCAGGCCATAACTTATCACCCCAGCTCCAAGTCAAGGTCACAAATCGAGTTCAAAGTTAAAACAAGGTCTTCTCTTATCTGAACCATAACTTTTGATCTGCTCAGAATAATTTAACAATACTTGATACACATTTGTACCGTACTAGGGCTGGGCCATATCATATCGTTCCCGGTATTACATATCGTTCCTGGTATTTAAAGAAAGCTTGCCCGGGCAAAAAAGTTATATCATGATATGCTAATTTCATGACGTAATACGTCAGGGTGCCCCGCCCCCTTAACATCCGAGCGCTTCAAAAGACCAAACCGAGCTGCACACCTCCCTCCACCTGTCGGTACTGGTGTAACGCTAGCTAAAATGCTAAAAACAAAATGCGTCTCAGTTTCTCTCCCCCTACTTACGTAAACTGCACAGGTACAGAGAGCTTGTCCCCTGGTTTCCCCTACCATTATACAAGCAGGGTGCCCCACAATGTCAACAGAACTGAGTGCCCTGCCTACCTAACAACTGCTGATGTAACGCTAAGCTAGCGGCACAAAAGATAGATACGTTAGCTAAAATGCTATAGAGGTAGCACTCTGTTCCCTAACATTTAGCTTTACCCACTTCCCCCGTTTGAAAAGTGTCAGTACAAACGGCGTACGGCACAGACGTGTCGTCGTCCCCCTTCCCGACTAAAATTTGGAAGAGAAGAGTGCCCCTGCCAAGGCAAGTAATGTAGGGGAAACACTGCTTATACAAGGTCTTTGCTTGTGTGGACCATATTTTCTCATCCAAGATAATGTAATGAAAATTGGTACATTTAAGGATCATCACTAGACAAGAGTGTTACTTTTAATAATCACCCCAATTTCAAGGTCACAAATCAAGGTCAACGTTAAAACAAAAACGTCTGATCCGCTCAGTGAACCTTGATGTACATATGTTACATCACTGGATGATGGCTCTCATCACTCCACTACAAGGTCAAGGTCACAAAGTCAAATGTAAAAGAAGGTTTTTGCTCTTCCAGGCCACATCTTCTGATCCGAGATAACAACTAAACTTGATACGTGTTTCCTTTGTTTATCAACAGGCACTTTTATCTTAAACTGCTAGCATCTGAGCGGTCCACATACAGTATTTGTCTTGCTGTTGCAGTTTTCACCCATATCGACACTTGAAATTTTACCAGAGTTTGCTCTTCTTTCAAATATCTTCTCCATCTCTGAAAGCCTCTGAAAAGTTTCTACCTACTCCATCTAGTCTCCAGTGGGATGAAATAAAAGTGACAGGCGGGGATAAAAAGTTTGTTCCTTACCAATTTGACCTTATTGATTTTCTCATCTCGTTGCTCTGTCTGTTCTTCCAGATCTTCTAAATGGAGCCCAGGAGAAGTGCGAGCTGCCATCGTTGGACGGTTTTCCTCACTGCGAGAGCAAAATCAAGGTGAACTCCGAACACAACCCTCATCTCTTGGCCTACCCCTGCCTTTTTCAGTGCTACCCCTGTGAATACTACAGACTTTGGATCGTCCCAGCAGCAGATGTCCGAGAAAATTCACCCCAAGATCAAGACCATGCAATGCACGGAAATTTTCTAAAAAACGTAGGCTTCGGTCAACAGGCCAAAAGTTAAAGTTCATCACTAGAAAATTAATAGAAGCTTGAACAAGTATGTCTTATTTGTAAGGTTGAACCCCAAGACTTCTGGAACAAACGCCTTAGGACAGATGAAACCAAAGTAGAGATCTTTACCCATAATGCACAGCATCATATTTGGTCAAAACCAAAGACATCAGCACAAACTCTTACCAGCTGTCAGGTGGAGGTCTGATGGTTTGGGCACCTTGCAGTCTTTGAGTCAACCATGAATTTCTCTGTATATTCGAAAGTCAAATGTGAGGCCACCTGTCCAGCACCTGATGCTCGGACTGAACTGGGTCTTGATGCTGTAGCAGAGTCGAGCCGTTGCAACAGTCCGGACCTCAACGAAACGCTGCAGTGGAACCTTAAGAGAGCTAATCTACAATGAATTGAAGCAACATTGTAGAGTGGAGTGGACCACAATTCCTCCAAAACCATGGATCAGGGGCTGGACTTAGCTGTTCACACGTAGCTCTTCTGTTTTCGTTGCCCGACTTCATCTAGTTAATTTGACCTGTTTGGAGAAGCAGACGTCCACATGGCTTCTTAAACCTGGAGGAAGCTGGTGACTGTGCACAGACGCTGGATTTCTTGGCATTGTCTCAGTTTTGTGTTTTTGTGTGCTGGTGCCCCTGAAGCTTACAGGGGGTGGGGGGGTCTCTCATATGCACCATCTGCTCAGCCAGTCCCTGCCTTCCTCCAAACCTGTCAGTTTTCCTATGTGAGAGTGTCTCGAAGCTAAAACGCTAGTTACGTACACAGTCAATGTGCACAAGCTTAAGCTGATGTTCCACAATGGTTTAATTCTCTGCACTCGTTTTGCAACAGCTGACAAATCAGTTTTATCCCTCTTTTATGGACCGATTTTAGTTTTTTTGGTTTGAGCCAAGTGTGACGAGCTTCAGGACTTCTTTTTTATTTTATTTACCCTTTATTTTTACAAGTTAGTCTCACTGAGTCATGAAAACTCGTTTTCAAAAGAGACCTGTTTCAGACAGACAACATATAGAGCACAAACAACAATAAAACGCACTTAAAATAAAAAGTGATATAAAAACACAGTTAATGTTAGCAGAGTGGTTCTGTTAGCAGCATGGTCCTGTTAGCAGAGTGGTTCTGTTAGCAGCGTGGTTCTGTTAGCAGCATGGTCCTGTTAGCAGCATGGTTCTGTTGGCAGTGAGGCACTGGTAGCAGCGTTGCACTGTTAGCAGAGTGGTTCTGTTAGCAGCATGGTCCTGTTAGCAGAGGGGTTCTGTTAGCAGAGGGGTTCTGTTAGCAGCATGGTTCTGTTAGTAGCATGGTCCTGTTAGCAGAGTAGTTCTGTTAGCAGAGTGGTTCTGTTAGCAGTGTGGTCCTGTTAGCAGAGTGGTCCTGTTAGCAGCATGGCACTGTTAGCAGTGTGGCACTGTTAGCAGCGTGGCACTGTTAGTATCGTGGCTCTATTAGTAGCGTGGCTCTGTTAGCAGCGTGGCTCTGTTGGAAGCGTGGCTCTGTTAGCAGCGTGGCTCTGTTAGCAGCATGGTTCTGTTAGCAGCATGTTCCTGTTAGCAACGTGGTACTGTTACTAGCGTGGCACTGTTAGTAGCATGGCACTGTTAGTAGCATGGCACTGTTAGTAGCATGGCACTGTTAGTAGCATGGCACTGTTAACAACGTGATACTGTTTGCAACGTGGCACTATTAGCAACATGGCTCTGTTAGCAGCGAGTTTCTGTTAGCAGTGTGGCACTGTTAGCAGCCTGGTACTGTTAGCAATGTGGCCCTGTTAGCAGCGTGGCCCTGTTAGCAGCATGGTCCTGTTAGCAGCGTGGTCCTGTTAGCAACGTGGTCCTGTTAGCAGCGTGGTTCTGTTAGCAGCATGGTTCTGTTAGCAGAGTGGTTCTGTTAGCAGACTGGTTCTGTTAGCAGACTGGTTCTGTTAGCAGAGTTGTCTTGTTAACAGCGTGGTCCTATTAGCAGCATGGCACTATTGCAATGTGGCACTATTGCAGCGTGGCACTATTAGCCGTGAGGTTCTGTTAGCAGCATGGCACTGTTAGAAGCATAGCACTGTTAGCAGCATGGCACTGTTAGCAGCATGGCACTGTTAGCAGCCTGGCTCTGTAGTGAGGTTTTATTATCAGCGGGGCACTGTTAGCAAAGTGGCACTGTTAGCAAAGTGGCACTGTTAGCAGCGTGGCACTATTGCAGCGTGGCACTATTGCAGCGTGGCACTATTAGCCGTGAGGTTCTGTTAGCAGCATGGCACTGTTAGCAGCATGGCACTGTTAGCAGCATGGCACTGTTAGCAGCCTGGCTCTGTAGTGAGGTTTTGTTATCAGCGTGGCACTGTTAGCAAAGTGGCACTGTTGGCAAGGTGGCAGTGTTAGCAGCATAGCACTGGTAGCAGTGAGGGTCTGTTAGCAGCATAGCACTTTTAGCAGTGAGGTTTAGTTAGCAACGTGGCACTGTTAGCAGCATGGCACTGTTAGCAGTGTGGCACTGTTAGCAACGTGCCACTGTTAGCAACGTGGCACTGTTAGCAACGTGGCACTGTTAGCAATGTGGCACTGTTAGCATCGTGGCTCTATTAGTAACGTGGCTCTGTTAGCAGCGTGGCTCTGTTGGCAGCGTGGCTCTGTTGGTAGCGTGGCTCTGTTAGCAACGTGGCTCTGTTAGCAGCAAGTTCCTGTTAGCAACGTGGTACTGTTAGTAGCGTGGCACTATTAGTAGCATGGCACTGTTAGTAGCATGGCACTGTTAGTAGCATGGCACTGTTGGTAGCATGGCACTGTTAGTAGCATGGCATTGTTAGTAGCATGGCACTGTTAGTAGCATGGCACTGTTAACAACGTGATACTGTTTGTAACGTGGCACTATTAGCAGCGTGGTCCTGTTAGCAGCGTGGTTCTGTTAGCAGCGTGGTCCTGTTAGCAACGTGGTTATGTTAGCAGCGTGGTTCTGTTAGCAGCATGGTCCTGTTAGCAGACTGGTTCTGTTAGCAGACTGGTTCTGTTAGCAGAGTTGTCCTGTTAGCAATGTGGTCCTGTTAACAGCGTGGTCCTATTAGCAGCGTGGCACTATTGCAGCGTAGCACTATTGCAGCGTGGCACTATTAGCCTTGAGGTTCTGTTGGCAGCATGGCACTGTTAGCAGCATGGCACTGTTAGCAGCATGGCACTGTTAGCAGCATAGCACTGTTAGCAGCATAGCACTGTTAGCAGCATGGCACTGTTAGCAGCATGGCACTGTTAGCAACGAGTTTCTGTTAGCAGTGTGGCACTGTTAGCAGCGAGTTTCTGTTAGCAGCATGGCACTGTTAGCAGCATGGCACTGTTAGCAGCGAGTTTCTGTTAGCAACGTGGTCCTGTTAGCAGCGTGGTGATGTTAGCAGCGTGGTTATGTTAGCAGCGTGGTTCTGTTAGCAGCGTGGTCCTGTTAGCAGACTGGTTCTGTTAGCAGAGTTGTCCTGTTAGCAATGTGGTCCTGTTAACAGCGTGGTCCTATTAGCAGCGTGGCACTATTGCAGCGTGGCACTATTGCAACGTGGCACTATTAGCCGTGATGTTCTGTTGGCAGCATGGCACTGTTAGCAGCATGGCACTGTTAGCAGCATGGCACTGTTAGCAGCATGGCACTGTTGGCAGCATAGCACTGTTAGCAGCATGGCACTGTTAGCAGCATGGCACTGTTAGCAGCCTGGCTCTGTAGTGAGGTTTTGTTATCAGCGTGGCACTGTTAGCAAAGTGGCACTGTTAGCAAAGTGGCACTGTTAGCAGCATGGCACTATTGCAGCGTGGCACTATTGCAGCGTGGCACTATTAGCCGTGAGGTTCTGTTAGCAGCATGGCACTGTTAGCAGCATGGCACTGTTAGCAGCATGGTACTGTTAGCAGCCTGGCTCTGTAGTGAGGTTTTGTTATCAGCGTGGCACTGTTAGCAAAGTGGCACTGTTAGCAAAGTGGCAGTGTTAGCAGCATAGCACTGGTAGCAGTGAGGGTCTGTTAGCAGCATAGCACTTTTAGCAGTGAGGTTTCGTTAGCAACGTGGCACTGTTAGCAGCATGGCACTGTTAGCAGCATGGCACTGTTAGCAGCATGGCACTGTTAGCAACGTGGCACTGTTAGCAGCATGGCACTGTTAGCAGCATGGCACTGTTAGCAGCATGGCACTGTTGGCAACGTGGCACTGTTAGCAGCATGGCACTGTTAGCAGCATGGCACTGTTAGCAGCATGGCACTGTTAGCAACGTGGCACTGTTAGCAGCATGGCACTGTTAGCAGCATGGCACTGTTAGCAGCATGGCACTGTTGGCAACGTGGCACTGTTAGCAGCATGGCACTGTTAGCATTGCGGTCCTGTTAACAGCATTTAAATGACTCGTTCCGTGCTCTGTGCCACGTCCTGGATTGAGTGTAGAGTTGTTTCTCTGTGTAGCTCCAAGTCAGCCGCAGAGTGTACGAGTTAAACGGGACAGTAATATGTCTGGAGGAGACACAACATTAGTCTGTGTTTACACTTTACTGCTCTTTATAGTCTCCTGTCGAAGCCCAAAATGGGGAATTGGAAATACTGTCTTCAGTGAATGTTGTGTGAAACTTGGAAAAATTAGCAAAGGGTCAACTTCCTTGTTGGTGTGTGGCTGCGTCCACGAGTAAGAAAGGTTCCTAACAAGAACAGGGTTTCCACTTCAAAATCCAAGATGGCCACCACCGTACATAAGGCATTACCTAATTGCTTATAACCTTTTTACAGAACTTAACATCAACAGATCTCAACAGTCACTAGAAAGTAAAGTTTATTTATTTACCATGCCATGTTCAGATTTGACCATTTTCTCCTCGTCTTCCTCAGTGGATGAAGGACATGTGGCGCTCAGACTCCTGCTACTCCAACTACGGCGTGGATGGCTCCACCTGCTCCTACTTCATCTACCTCAGCGAGGTACGTCCCGTTCATCTGGACACTCCACGTTTTGAACTCCAAACATGTTGTGTGCTTATACACCCAAAAAACATTTATTGAAAAATCAGAACAAGTCATACTATTAACCGTAATTTCCAGACTATTGAGCGCACCCGAATACAAGCCACGCCCACTAAATTATAGGCCGCACTTGTCTATAAGCAGCATTGTAATGAGTTATTTACACAAAGATTTTTTTTTTTTACTTTTAACTAAGTACAAAAAAATAGGTACATTAAATGTTTTTTTTCCTGAACAGTGCCAGTAACGCGGCTGGTTGAATAAATAAATAAATAAATAAAGTAGCCTACCAGGAAGTCATTGATCACTACCTTCATCTTCCTCCTGCAGAGCATTGTTTTAAACTGCTACACTAGCTATGTTTCCATCCAATTTAAATTCGATTTTTGAGCGAATTTTAGAAAATTTCGCTAAAATGTAAATTAAAATTATGAGGATCAGAAGTGTTTCCATTAAACTGGCTTGAAGCGCATCTGCAATGCCACGCAAAGCGTCTCTACGTCAGACGTCAGCGTCATTACGTCACACGTCAGCGCCATACGTCAGACGTCAGCGTTACGCACTTCCACAGTAAACAGGAAGTAGCGTTTGAAAACAGACATCTCGGCAAAATGGAGAGAATATTTCAGGTATGTGTTGCTATCGGGCAAGTTGTATTTATTCTGTCATGCCAACTAGTTTTAGCGATGTTACATGTTGTCCGGAGCGGAAACAGCTGATCAGTCACGTGACGTGAATGTTCGCTGCGGCAGAACTGAGTCGGCTAATCTGTTTCCATCTGTCGTTTAGCCGACTCAGCTCTGAATCGACTCCCCAAAAACTACCTCAAGCGAGCGTATAAACTTTAGAGCGACTTAGAGGAAGTTAACTCGAATTATGCCGTTTCCATTTAGCTTTTCTGATGCGATGCTTCATAATGCGCACCTAGAAACCTTGATGGAAACACGCCTACTGTCAGGCATAACAAAGTATTTTCAGCCACTCGAAATAAGTGTGAATCGTGCGCTAATGTCTCTGAGATCAGTAGGAGGCTTGGATGACCGGCGGCAAGAAATTCTTCACCTGTTCTGTAATTTCATTGATTAGATTTTTTTTAACCTTCATTTATACAGGTAGTCTCAGTGAGTCGCGAGAACCCACCCCCAAGAGACGTATACAGTAGTTCCTCGATACTTCGCGTTCGACATTCGCAGACTCACTCTTTCGCGGATTTGCAATTTAAGACTACGAATAAAAGAGAGAAGGGGGCTGAGTGCGGCTCAGTCAGGTACGACAGACCCCTGTGCCTCCCTCCTTTCTCTTTCCGAGGCTGAGAAAGGAGGGGGTGGGGTTTGTATTTCCCCATCATGTCCCAGAGATGCACAACAGGCAGCCTCGGAAAAAGAAAGGAGGGGGAGGGAGGGGTCTGTCTTATACCTGAGTGAGCCGCACAAGTGGCATGGATTGTTTAAAATACCGTATTTTTCGGAATGTAGGTTGCAGCTTTTTGCCTAATTTGCATGCCCTGCGACCTATAGAGAGGTGAGACCTATTTATGGATTTTCCCCCCATATTTTTAGACAAATTTTTGGCTCAGATGTGACCGTTTTTCATTTTGGTAGAAAATGGTGCAGCACCACTTTTATCCGCTAGGGGATACTTCCAGAGAGTCCACCGACCGTTTCCGAAAAAAAGCCTCCTCTGCTCGGACTGACTCTGTCGCTGCCCGGCCTCCTGGTCTGGAGGTAACTACTGTTAGCCGTGTTTGTTAGCTGTTTGTTAGCAAGATAAGTCAAGAACCACAGGACATATTTTTATGAAACTTACAGAATGTAATCACTGTATGGACATTTACAACTCATAGGCGTAGATCCTGGGGGGGTCGGGGGGGTCTGGACCCCCCCAATCTTGGGGAAATATAGATCTGTCCCCCCCAATAATTCAATAAAGGAAATCGTGTCTTTAAACAATATAAATATAAAAAGGCAAAAAAAGAGAGAAATCCGCCATTATTCTAAAAAAAAAGAAGGAAATTTTGCCCACCCCCCCTTCTCTGTTGGCAAATGGTTTAGTCCAGACCTGGGCATTGTACGGCCCCAGGGCCACATGCGGCCCTTTGTGCCCCTTTTCCACTTGGTGGCCCGGCTCGGATGTGACGTCATATTTGCGTGCCAAGCGCGCGTTGGAGAGCATTTCCACTTAACAGATGCGCGGCGCCGCGCCAAGATTCCGGCCTCATCTCAGAGCAGGTCCGAGGCCGGCTGGCCCCGAACCGTGAGGAGGAGGCTGGACTGAGTTTGAGGAAGTGGCTGCCGGGAGGGAGCAAACACCGAAGGACTTTACAAGATTAACACGGTAAAAACAATTATTTGTATTAAAAATTACAGCACACATGTGTCTTAAGCCGAACTATTCCTTAATAATTCCACGTTGTTGTCAAAACGGCAGGATTTAAAAAAGTAGTCTCGCCACGTGCACGCGCGCGCCCGCGCGCGCACGTGAGCCGTCTTTATTTCTATAATGTAGCTAAATAAACGCTTTAAAAAATATAGTTCATAGCTGACGTTATATCAAGAGGGTGCTTGAGCTTAACAGTTCCTTAATAATTTCACGTTGTGGTCAAATCAGCTGGATTTAACAAAGTAGGTCGACACATGCACATCACATGCACGCGCGGGTGGGGTCGATCGGCGTTCTTTGTTTTAAATGTAGCTAAATAAAAGCTTAAAAAATATATTTCATAGCTGCTTTATACCACGAGGGTTCCTCAGGTTAACAAGTCCTTAATAATGTCACGTTGTGGTCAAATCTGGATTTAAATTGATTTGTTTTGACTAATTCCAAACCTATCACATGTGCCTCGAAAATAAATTATTAAAAAATCGAATTTTAATTCAAATAACTCCAACAGCTTACAGTATGCACATAAACATGTAGTGATTACACTCTGTTGGTTTGAAAAATATCTGTTTTGTGGTTTCTGAGATATAAGATATGTGTTAAATACTAGTAGAAAAAAAAAGCTAGGTCGACACACTTATGTCTATTAAAAATCGAATTTTAATTCAAATAACTCCAACAGCTTACAGTGTGTATATAAACATGTAGTGATTACACTGTGTTGGTTTGAAAAATATCTGCTTTGTGGTTTCTGAGATATTTGATATATGTATATATATCTTACATATATCTTATAAAATATATCTACATATAAAACAGTTTCTAGACTGAATTACCGGTAACCATGTTTTTCTTTTTTTTACAGTTAAGACGAAGAAGTCAACACCAGAATTTATCAACTTGTGTCTTCTGGAGGAAGCCCATGAGACAACAGGAAAAAAATCATTTAGGTGGATGCAGTATTTATTTTTGTGCTTTTTTCACTTCTTAGTTTTCATAATAAACATTTTATTTCTTAAGTGGTGTCATTGAACAATAATTTCCTAAACATATTTTACAATGTTAAGTGTGTACAGTATAGTGTTTGTTTAAAAACATACTGGAAGTTAAGAATATTACACAATATTATTGTGGGCGACCGTGGTGTAGTGGTAATGGCAGTCGACCCCTGATCGGAAGGTTGGAGGTTCGAATCCCGCATCCGCCCACCATGTGTTGTGTGTCCCTGGGCAAGACACTTAACCCCGAGTTGCTCCCGGTAGGTCTGGATGGCGCCTTGCAAGGCAGGC
>JBBPBX010090960.1:3152-14022 GCA_038048925.1 Garcialebias charrua
TTATTATTATTATTATTATTATTTTCCGACGTACAGTAATTTTTTATTATTATTTATTCATTAATTTCAGTTTTAAAAACAAACACAAAGAACTATTTTACAAAACCACATTAAAAAACAAAACAATACATGAAATGAAAGGAAGCAGAAGAAGAAAAAAATCTTATCATATCTGCCCCTTCTTAAACAAAATTAATTCAAACAACAATCGTCTATAAAAATATAACGTAATAATTCACTCATCACTCTTTACCATATACTGTATAGAATTTGGATATAAACCAATTTATTATTTTTATTTTTTTCAGAAATTTAGTTTTAATCATTCTCTTAAACATATACATTGACTTTGCAACTTTGAAATCATTTTCCAAACCGTTCCTAGACCTACTCTTTAAACTAGTTATATGTTGTGGCATAACAAAATATATATGTTCCCTTAAGATTATAAGTACAGTACAGTATTTCTTACGTGTTCTCATATGATCATCTCAAAACAGTCTGATTCTTTCATTAAGAAGAAGGCTGAGAAGAGATTTGATTTAACAACAAATATAACAAATCATTTACTCGAGATTTATGTGTGTGTTCAAAAGTTTTGTAAAGCGAATTTTCGAAAACCACATGTCGATATAAAAAAAGAGGGGGCACCCGGATTTGAACCGGGGACCTCTTGATCTGCAGTCAAATGCTCTACCACTGAGCTATACCCCCGCGGATGAACATCACCAAACAGCGTTTGGATATAAACAATAAAATGACCTCGCGACATACATATCGTATCTTTTATGGATTTAAGACATTAAACTGCAGCAGTAAGGATTTTGTTATGTTTTATATGGAAGTATATAAACTAGATTTTACTTGAATTCAGCAACGTACTCGTGTATTTTATGTCCGACAGAGGACGCCCCTCGTTTCCTGTTCCGTCCCACGCTTCGATTTTCAATCTAAGAGTCGATCAAACACACAATTTAACAAGTTATTCGGTTATCTTTGAATAATTTTGTCTTTTTTTTATTTGTTTTTGTGTACGTATCGCTATTTATAAAGTTCAATTTTAGAACGTATTTCCAGCGTTGAAAGACTTACTGCTACCTTCAGGTACTGCGCTAAACTCCGTAATTTTGACCATCATTGACGGAAATAAGTAAATAAATAAAGGTTTAAATCAATGTACTACAGTATTCATGCAGCGAGTCATGTTTAATCATATGGTAACATGTCACATAAAGCGTGTTTTTGACGGATTTTGATAAATCTGTATCGTATATTTTCCACATCTCAAGGAAGAAAACCAACTTTAGGTCACTGAAATAAAATAAATAATCTCTTATAGACCACTAATGTTTTTATTGTTCCATTATTAGCGTTAATGCTGTTTTCTTTTTAATATAATTCTTGTAATTTATCAACGTAGGTTGATGAAAGCTCGTTAGTTCTACGGTCCGTGAAGGCACCACGCAGCTCCTCCTCACCTGCGGGTCCTGTATATTAACTGGAATGAAATGCTGCAGAAAAGATCTTCTGCTGCTCCATCCATCCATCCATCCATCTTCTTCCGCTTATCCGGGGTCGGGTCGCGGGGGTAGCAGCCTAAGTAGGGAGGCCCAGACTTCCCTCTCCCCAGCCACGTGTTTGATAAAACTTTTCCAGTTAACCTTTTTTTTTTATCGATCCTGTTAAGATTTTTAATGTTTTGTATTTTATAGAGTAACTGAGCCAACATGAATCCAGCATGTGGAAGATGCAGAAAACCAGTTTATCCAACAGAAAAAATAAACTGCCTTGATAAGGTAAGATATTCCTAATTACTGTACTCTTATATTTAGGCTTTGAGTTTCAGTTTTATTCTTAAAAGCTAAATGCATTTTGTTGATTTTCTATATTTAAAGGTTCAGTATGCAGTTTCTGTAGAACAGCAGCACTTAGAAAAAAATTCAACAAGCAAAGCATTCTGATCCCTCCCCCTCAGAGCCATATATGGCTCTGCCCCCTTGTGGTCTGTTGAAATTTGAATTCAAGCTCTGTTTTTATTGGCTGATTCAAATTCAAGCTCGGTTTTTATTGGCTGGTTACAAACTTTGTTTTTATTGGCTGGAAAATGGCGGGTCACTTTTTCTTTTTAGAAATGCTTATTTACCACCTGGAGAAGCAAGGGGACAATATTTTTTTTTAGTTTTTTCAGAGATTACCTCTCTAACATCAATCTAGTGACAGAGTGAAGAAATATGTTAAAATATATATTGTTTGAAAAGTTACAGACTACATTACAATCTTACATACCCCAGCTTTAAACTGAAGGTTGTAAAAAAAATGCTACAAGTCACTGAGAACAGTTTAAATATACAACTTCTTAGTGAAATTAAATACAGTATTTTAATTCAAAGTATTAGTTTTAGTTGTATGCTTTTAAAGGTAAGCACAAAGGAAACACAAAAGTATGTATGATTCTTAACAAATAAGGTAAAAAAAAGATTAATGCAACAATTTTTAACTGAATCAATTTAGGAACAGAATAATATAACAGCCATTAGAGACAGAGAGTCTTTATTGTCATTTGCACCGCATGTGGTACATGTGATGAAAACGAGATTATGTACACGGGGTCCCAGTTACATCCAACAACAAATGCAAGAGAAAAACAGTAATAACATCTAGAATTAACTAAGAGAAACATCAACTAGTAATACACTAAGCCCTAATGTAGTGGAAAGAAAAACATCATTATAAACAGCAGCACGAACATGAGTCTGTATGAGCAGATGGTCACAGATGAACACAGCAACAAGAAAACAGATCAGCATCAGCATGATGTGATATTTTGCAGTGTTTATTCTTATTATTTATTTATTCATGAGTCTAACAGCCTCAGGGTAGAAGCTGTTTATTAAGTTAATAAGTTAGTATTAATTTATGATGTCTGAGGATAAATTCATCATCCTCTGCCGGCTGTCATGGTTGGGTTACGGTGGTCACAGCCTTCTAAGGGCAGACCTCCCTCTCTCCAGTAACACTTTCCAGTTCCTCCTGGGGGATTCCAAGGCCTCAGGCCAGGGTGGATATATAATCCCTACAGGAAGTCATGGGTCTGCCATGGGGTCTCTTCCAAGTGGAATGTGCCTGAAAGACCTCCAGAGGGAGGCTCCAGGAGTCACCAGATGCCTGAACCACCTCAGTTCACTCCTCGGTGAGGAGGAGCAGCGGCTGCACTCAAAGCTCCTTCTGCAGTTATGTCATAACAATCAGTTTTAAAAGTAATTTGATATCTGGAGATCATCTAAGGACCCCCATTTGGTGTTTTGTGAGCCACACTGGGACCTGACTCCAACTTTGAGAACCTTTTATCTACAAGTTCACACTTCATGATCATAGAAGAAGATTGGAATAGGACCGGGCGATATGGGCCAAAATGAATATCTTGATATTTGAAGATAAATCACAATATACGATATATATCTCGATATTTTTAAAATATCGAGATATCGCCCAGCTCTAGAATGGAACATAGATGGACTAATAAATTCTCATCAGTTCTCATAACTGCATCTCTCGTTTCATCCTACGTTCACAAAACTCCTCCAACAGAAGCGCATCTTCTGCAAAAAGCACAATCCAGACACTCTGAAAACTGAGATGTGATTTTATAATCCCAGGATGCAGATAATTGTATAAAGGCGACATTCACGTTTAAGCATGTGTTTAAATTCAATGTATTTACTTTATAAATCGTGTGCTTATTTTGCAAAGTCAGTCTGTTCTCATCTGTTCCTCATTCCATTTGGAGGTTTTGCAGTTTTGTAGTTTGAAGCATGCAGAACTTAATATATTTATGACTTTTTGCTTGTTATTTCCCAGTATTGGCACAAAGGTTGTTTCAGCTGCGAGGTGTGCAAGATGGCCCTGAGTATGACCAACTACAAAGGCTTTGAGAAGAAACCCTACTGCAGTATGTGAGTGTTCACACCAAACATTGCACCCTGAAAATGGCTGAAACAGCAGGACGGCGCCTGATCCAGACTACATTTACAAAAGTCTGCACAGAAATGAGATCACAGCATCACAACCCTTATAGGTGAAGATCGCGTTATTAAATTTTGCATTAGTGTAATTACGTTCCTGGAGCTAATTTTTACCATGAATCGTCACTGTCGGTGCCTCCCTCGCCTGCAGCTCTGCATGCATGTGTAGCGTACCGTATTCGTCGGTGTATAATACACAGTTTTTCTTTGCTCATTTGAATGTCCTGCGTATTATACACTGAAGCGTATTATCTATGGATTTTTTCCCATATTTTAGACCCATTTTTAGCTCTGATTTGCCATTTTTCATTTTGGGCAAAATGGTGCAGTACCAGCAGGGGGGCCGCCAGGAATATTGGGCCCCATGACAAAAAACCCAATTGGGCCCCCCTGCACAGCTGCTTTTGCCACATCTCTAGAATCTAACTGATCCAGCAAAAGTTTTACATAAATAACATTAAAGGCTCGCTTCCTTTGGTCCAATACTGGTACTAGCACAATATTTACTGTTAGTGAATTGTACATGCAACCGTCTGCATAGAGTATGCAATTCACTATTTAAAGCAAGATTAAAAACTACACATAAAAATGCACTAAAAGCCATATATTAATCTCTATTTTTATTGCACAAATTCAAAACAAATGACAGTAAGCATATTTGTATGCTTAACTAAATATTCTAATCTGATCTACAAAATGTTGAACAACTGGGAGATAAAGTTAGGGAGGCCAGACTGAGATGGTTTGGACATGTCCAGAGGAGGGACAGTGGGTATATTGGTAGAAGGATGTTAGAAATGCAGCTGCCAGGAAAAAGACAAAGAGGGAGGCCAAAGAGGAGATGGATGCAATTAGAGAGGACATGAAGGTAGTTGGAGTGAGGACAGAGGATGCAGAGGACTAAAAATATGTGTATCTTATTATCTTTTGTTGAGTTAATAAATCTAAGATTTTGTCACTTCCGCCTCTTGGTTCAGAAATTTCAATGAAAAAGACCTGTCTGTGGTTGGATGGTGACGTGTGGTTCATAAAACTTGGGTTGCGAGCTCAGAGCCGCGATGACAGACAACAGACAGAGAAGAGAGGGAGGGAGCTGCGGGAGCAAAAAAAAAAAAAAAAGACGAGGAGCCCCACCGCCGGCAGAGACACGACGAGCAAGCGTGGCGTGCGCATGTGTTCTGAACGCAAACACGCTTCAAATTATTGTTAGTTCATATATCTGCTCTCAAATCAGTGGTAACATACCAATGTTCCCTCTAATTTTTCACGTGTCTGGGCATACGCACAAGCTCTCTGAGCACACTGAGGTGAGGACCACTATGAGCAACATCAGAAGTGCACACACGCAGTTCTGTAGATAACATACATTTATAATAATGCAGTAATCTACAGGTAATAAAGAATCATTTCACAAAGAATTGATCTTTATTCTTTATCTTGCAGCTAATGCATGCAGCTCAAAAACCAGTTTTATTTAACTACAGACTTTATTATTTTATTTGAATTAGACGTTTTAACCCTTTAACTTTATTTATTCATGTTCCTCAGAGGGAAAATCAACCTTCTTAAACTGTCAGCCTCAAATAAATATACAGTATCTAATTTAGATGATTTTTATTTTAATGCTTGTAGGGGTTTTGTTTAAAATCTCCACATTACTGTATTATTTTTTTATTGACAAAATATTTATTTTACTGAAAGTTTGTAAAAAGTGTATTTTCCTCCTTGGTCCCTGGGTCAACATCTGCAGAGCTCAGAAACTGATGCTTGGTTCTGGACCTGCTCCTCTGCACACCTGGCCTGGTTCTGCTCTTCCTCTTTATCACGTGACTTTATCGTGCACTGACCTCCATTCAACTTCTGCATCTTTTTCTTATTTTTCCTGCAGATTTGGTGCTTGACAAATAACTTCCTCCTTCAGAAAGGACGGGGATTGTTTATGTGTTCAGCGGTGTGTATGTGCATGTGTGTGTGTGCGCGAGTGTGCAGCTTCTCGCTGTAACGCGTTTGATATTTGACTTTATTCAGATAAAAGACGTGGTGTGGATTATTTATCATACCTCTGATTTTACTTGACCTAACAACGAGATTTAAAATCTGTAGTTTTAACACTAATTGACCCACGTACCTGTCCCAGTGTGACAAACTACGTGACTTCTGCATGATCTGACTGTGAAGCTGCATACAAACATGCTTGCTTATAAGACCCGCCTTCCTTTTAGTGATTGGTCAAAACAACGTGAGCTTCAATGTGATTGGATGTAATCTCTGTCCATCAATCATTTTAAGTTGAGGCGGACCTGCGGGCTGCGGACAGCTAGGAACATACCATTTCATGCAGATACAGGGGGTGTTTGTTAAATATGAGGATGTTTGCTTTTTGGTCTGGGAGAGATAATATTTAAATTTTACTGTTAAAACAAGTAAAAACAAAGCTACTACCATTAATGTATTATTATCAGGGGCCAAAAACACCATGGGAAAAAAAAGGCCAATCTCTGGGCCCCTGTCAGTCCAGGGCCCTTGGAATTGTACCAACTTTTACCCCCCATACGGCGCCCCTGAGTACCAGTTTCGGCCGCTATGGGCACTATGGGCAGCAGCAGAGGACTCAGAGAGCGAAGACGAAGAGGAGGGCCACTTCCAGACGTTTCTAGCTCATGTGTCCGAAAAAAAGCCTCCTCTGGTCGGACTGACTCGGTCGCTGCCCGCCCCCTGCTCTGGATGCAGCTGCATTTAGCTGTGAGGTTCACTTTTTTGTTTGCAACTGCAAGATACCGTAACTCTAGCCTGGTTAAAACCAGACCCTTGTCCTTCACTTCGCTTCGTACTAGGGTCTGGACTTTCTCCATAGTGAAACGATTCTTGCTGGAGGCGTGGCCTCTGCCTGAGGAACAAAACCATTGGATCTTAGAAAAATTTTGAACAAGGAAAAGCATTCTGCTCCCTCCCCCTCTGTGCTCTGCCGAACTTGACTTCAGCTCCGCCTCCTGCTGAATTTTCTCTCGCTGCCTGCATATTCTGTGTTTATATGTTAATAAAACGTTTTTAAAAAAAATTATAAAACCATGTAGCGCTGGTCAGGAGAAGACCAGAAAATATGCAGGGACTCGGGCAGCAACGTAAAACCCGAGTTTTTTTCTCTCGTGACAACCTGAGGCATTTCCTTATTCTTTGCACTCAGCGGAGAGAGAGGAGGAGGAGGAGGGAGGAAAAAACAAAATAAAACTCCAGATAAGGGATTAAGAAGGGGAATTTAACACATTTTTGTCACATATAAAACAGTCCTGCTTTGCATCGCTTTGAATGAGAACATGCGGCTGCTCGCTGGCTCTGGCTGCGCGCTGGGACAGGTGGCACTCAGCGGAGAGGAGGAGGAGGAGAGGAGGGAGCGATAACTTGACTTTTGGCAAAAAAACAAAAGAAAACTCCAGATAAGGGATTAAGAAGGGGAAATTAATACATTTGTGTCACATATAAAACAGTCCTGCATCGCTTTGCATCGCTTTGAATGAGAACATGCGAATGCTCGCTGGCTGCGCTGGGACAGGTGGGGGCGTGGGTTAGGGGCCAAAAACTCCGCCCCTTCTGTTCTCTGATTGGTCCGGTCAAAAATCTACCGGAGAAATCGTTGTCTATGGGAGAAGTCCCAGACTGAGCAGTGAAGGGAAATGAGAATTGAGCGGAGCTGTGCAGGAAGGCGAGGGCCAGGCTACCGTAACTCATAAACCACACTGCAGATTTTAAATCCAGCTGGTTTCACATTTGGTTAAGCTCAGGAGCCCGTTTGCTATAAAGTCAGCTAAGAAATATATTTTTTAAGCGTTTATTTAGCTAAATTTAAAGAAAGAAAGCGTCCGACCCGCCTGAATGCAAATCGGTGAACTACTTTTTAAAATCCAGCTGATTTGAACATTTCATTAGTTTTGTTAAGCTCAGGAGCCCGTTTGCTATAAAGTCAGCTAAGAAATATATTTTTTCTCGCAAAGAAATAATAGTTTTTACCGTGTTTTGTTGTAAATTCCTTCGGTGCTTGCCTGCTTCTGTGGCCGCCATTTTAAGCAGGGCAAATGAGGCGCTGACGTATCGCGTAGCGGTGACGCATAATAGATGCGTATTAAACACAGAAGCGTATTATGTACGGTTTTTTCTGTTTTATTTCCAATAATTGGACAAAGCGTATTATACACAGGAGCGTATTTTACACCGACGAATACGGTAGCTGATTCTGCATTGTCTTGTGGGAATAACAGCCAGACAACAGCTGATTTGAATGCACTTTTAATGCTCCTGCATTAACGTAACAGTTGTCAGAAAATACTTTTTCTCATCAGTGTTCCACAGCGCCTTCGCCCACAGAATCCAAAAGAAAAGAGGCCGCCTGGTAGCGGGGAAAACCAATTTACCCACTGTAATGGCATGATCCGTTCAAACTGAAACCCAAAACAACAATCTATGAACTTAATATGCTCAACGGTAAAAATAAGAATTCACAACTAGAGTCATAACAACAAACATGCAAGTAAAGTCATAATTTTAAAAGCGTATGTTACCCACTGTTTTGCAGTGGATCGGTCGGCTTTTCAAAATAAAAGCTGCCGGTGCTCATATAATTTCCTACCAAAATAAACTTCCCATTTTACAATCTAGTGTAGTGTGTTAGCACTTTGAGATTTTCATTAATGAAAAGTGCATTATAAATTAAATTCATTATTATTATTATTATTATTATTATTATTAGTGTAATAACATTACGCTGCTACACATGGCACTCGACCTCCATGGACCTCCTCACAGGTGGTGCGCCCCAGGGGCGGAGTGGGACAACTTTTCAGCCCGGGAGTTTAATGGCCAAGAGTGGCCCATTGTTTCACATTTTAAAAATATTAGGCAAAAATGTAGCCTATAATATTTTTTTTATTGCAATACAATCAACAACTTTTATTTAGTTATAATTTTTTGTTACATTTTGTTACAATTCAGCAAATCAGGTGGGGAAAAAAAACTAAATTAGTTGACTTAAAAAACAGAAAAAGATAAGTCAATTCTTTGTTGCTCTTTCCATATCAGACTCAAAGATTACTGAAAAACTCAAAACGTAATTTTGTTGGCTTGAACGTTGGCCAGCTGTCATGAGAAGTTTGCACTAAATACAGTGACAAAAAGATAAACCATAAAACTATTTTACATTTAAAATATTAAATTTGAGGCCAGATAAAATGTCAATGAGACCAGATTTGGCCCATGGGCCTCGAGTTTGACATGTGATCTACAGCATCAGTAAGCACCTAAGAAGTGCACTAGTTTCTGCCACCATATTTGTTACTTTGTCATTGTCAATGGACATGAGAAGGTCTTTCTCTGTGGACATCAGCATAAATGCCTCCAAATGCTCCTGGTTAAGTGTGCTTCATAGTCTATTCTTGATGAACTTGAGAGAGAAGCTTCTTTCACATGCAACCTGACACAATGAAAGAGTCCACAAATATTTGTATGCCAGCCCTATAACTGGGTTATAGGGCTGTATATAATCTGTGAAAAGGTTATACTGTGTCAATATAAGGTAAACACAGATAACACAGTTTCTGCAAGAAGAACAAGCCCTGCTTTCAAGTTCAATCTCTGGTTCAACTGAGCCCTCCTGGCCACCCTGTTCCATCTCAGTACCTATCCTGACAGTGGACTCTTCCAGAGGGGACTTTTTGAGCCTATCCCACTGGGATGCTAGACTGGACAGCTCTGTGTGTAAAGTACTCACTGTGGCTCTCTCATCAAATCTAAGCAGATTTTTGCTTATTTCTTGAAGTGCTGAGCTCTTGAGTCCTTTAAGCCTTATCTCTGAAAAGTTTTTAGGGTCAAGACAAGCAAAATCAGAGACAAGTTTGGCATTGGTTGCAATATGTATGCATATGCATGAGTTTATTTTTATTTGTCTATTAAATGTGTTGCTTTAACATTTTTCTGTCTCCTGTTTTCACTTCACCTCGTGCATTTCTGCCTCATTACGTAAATAAGGACTTGTGTGGAATTTTTTTTTAAAATTTAATTACATAACACAAGTCATCTAAGAGTAAAAGTAAAAACAAAAAAATATATAGGCCTACCAGTATTTTAAGCACAGTAAAATGTAAAATTATGAATTAAAATATATAATTTGTTGGAACTAAGCTGGAAAAAAATACCATGATGGTCAATTAATTTTTAAAATATGAGATAAAGTTCTAAAAAAGCTAAGTCTGGTCCTCTGGACATTCAAAAAACAAAACAAAACAAAGCAAAAAATGTCCAGAGGACCAGACTTAGCTTTTTTAGATTTTTCTACCTGGATTATTGAGCATGCATCAGGGTATGAGATAAAGTTCTCTTTTAATTTAAATTGTCCTTTGACGTTTATTTATTTATTGGTCAATTTATATATTTCTGCTTTTATTTTTAATTAAGCTATGTCCGTTTAGGTCCCACTTGACTTTCATGCAGTTTAGTGACATAGTACTGTACAGTACAACGTTGTGACATTAGCTTAATTTATTATGCTAGTTTTTAATTTATATCATTGTTGCTTCTTCTGTCTGTCTCTTTGAAAAAATGTCTGTAAGCTTTGCACATTTTGGCAGCTTCCTCCTGTAACGCCTTTCTTTTCTTCAACCTGACTTTTTCAGCTCCACCTGGCCTCTTCCTATCCATTTTTATTGCTAATTAGCAGTTTGGACTCCGCGCTGCTCCATCAGATGTTTTGGAAAATAACCGTGTTTCGCTCCTGGGTTGGACTCAACCAACGGTGAACTTTCAGGGGTGTTTTTTATCAAATGGTAGCTCCCAAGCTGCCAGCCCAGTGCAGCGCAGTCTCT
>JBBPBX010090961.1:0-14021 GCA_038048925.1 Garcialebias charrua
TATATATATATATGTAAATAGATTAAAAAATATATATATATATATATGTAAATGTGTGTATAAATACATATATACTGAATATGTGTCTTTATATAAGAATATATATATATGTTTATGAAAAAAAATATGTAGGAATATATATTTATATATACTTATATTTGTACTTCAGGTATGTGAAGCCATTTGGACAGCTCTTCAGCCGGACTTCGTAGCCTTCCCCTCTGGCCATCAGTGGACAGCGATTGCACGTGATTTCTGGCGAATCTGGGATTTTCCTAACCTTTTAGGTTGGTTCGTTTGTCTTTATGTTAGCAGTTTGTGTACTTTTGTTGATTAATGTCCTTATTAGTACTATAAATACCTCAAAACAATGAAATTATTGTTTGTTATCAGGAGCAGTGGATGGTAAACATGTCAGGATTCGTTGCCCTCCGTCATCTGGGAGTGACTACTTTAATTACAAAGGGACCCACTCTCTCGTCCTCCTGGCTGCGTGTGACGCACATTACCGCTTCACGATGGTGGATGTGGGAGCATATGGACGTCAGAGTGATGGCGGCGTCTTCCAGGAGAGTGTGTTTGGGCAACAGCTGATGAACAGTACCCTGGCTCTTCCACCACCTGCTGTACTACCTGGGACCACTGTGGAGAGTCCGCATGTGTTTGTGGGGGATGCAGCGTTTCCACCAGAGGCGGCCGCCACTAGAGGGCGCTAGGGGCGCCGCCCCTCCTTGGAACTGCAGCTCTTCTTCTTCACCATTTGAAGATTTTTTTTTATTTTTTATAAAAGTGAAATAATAAAATAAAAATATTTCGAAATGCATGCATATATGTTTTTAGTTGTGTAGGATAAATATTTTATGAGTAATGATTGTTTCAAAAAACGTTTTTTGATTGTGACGTACTTCCGGTTTCACCGCTCGGCGCCGCCTGCGGCTATTCCATTGAATCTAATTATAACTAGCGGCCGCTAGCGGCCGTAGTTAGTTTATGTCCCATCTGTCCAAAATTATTGAACTGTACAGGTCGCATTTTCCGTCGCCCTCGAGCCTGGACTCGTCTCTTATCGCCACGGATCGCCAGCACTTCCGGTTCGAGCCGAGGAAGGAGGGGGAGCGGGGGACCATCTCTGTTTACAGTCAGAGCTGATCACACGCAACTAGCGACGTTGAAACAGCAGTAATTATTAATGGTGCCTTTCTACACAGGTAAGCAAGTAATAATTAGTGACTTTAATGAATCTCTAAGCGCACATGAGCAAAGTTTTGAGCTGATCTCATCTGTGTGCGTGTGACGTGGTGTCGTGTGTGTGTTGTTGTTGCAGTCAGTCACAGTAGCTGCCTACTAGCTGTGCTCATGGTTGTGGTGTACTGCAACATTATAAAAGTTGCTACTTGCTAGTTATAAACCCGAATGTGTGAAGACGACTCCTGTCTGTCCATCTTCAGCTCATCATGAACTGTTTACTCCTCAGAGTGTCTGTCTGTGTTAGTTAACTTTTGTCTCGTTTCGTTTAGCAGCAGTTGCAAATTTTCTGATGAATAAATCTGAATGAATAAATAAACTTTAGTTTTAGTTTAGTTTAGTTAAACTTTAGTTTCATTATAAGTTGTGCTGTTGTTTCAAAGACACTCTAAACTTAAATAAATCAAGTAGCAGAAAGATTTAAGCATTAAATAGTTTGAATTTTTCATGTTATGAAACAGTGATTATATAATTATTTGAATTTAATTTTAATATTATAAAGATCACTGTGGATGGAATGCAATTGAAATAACCTGGATATTATTATTTATGTTGTATTAAGAAAGTTAAAATGTGATTACATATGTGTACACAAAGCACTTCAAGCAATGTGGAAAATGCTAAAAAAAATACATAATTAATGTGCCTTCTGTACTTTCTTTACAGAAAAAAATCCACACAACACCTTCATCTCTACACACCGGCATCCAATCTACCACCTGTGTAACTGACAGGTGGTGTACAGAAGAAGATCCAAGATGTCCAGCTTAACCTCATCATGCAGCAGGTGACTTCCATCCCAAAAGTGAGTATTTTCACTTGTGGTGTTTTACTATTTTTAACACTGTATTGATCTGGAGAATGAAAACAAAGTCTCTTGCAAGTTACTAGCTTATTAACATTGAAACATTTAAGGTACATTTATATGGTGAAATGTTATATATGCTAAGATGCATTAGGAGTCAACTCAGGACCTTTAATATTAGGAATATTTAAGAGAACTCTGGTACTAAAAAAATACAGTAGATTGATTCTATTTATTTGCTCTCTCCACTGCACACCTGTAGAAGGAGGTGAGGTCTGAACTTCTCAGACCAGCTCATCTCAGCCGTCTGAGGAAGTAGAGTCTCTGATGAACTTTCGTGATCAGGCTGGTGGTGTTGTTGCTCCAGCTGAGGTTATCGTTCATGTGTACCGTACACCTAAGTACTTGTAGCTGGAGACCACTTCCACTGCAGATCCTCCAATGTTCAGTGGGGTGTGTGGGGTTTGTTTGTTCCTTCTGAAGTCCACAATCATCTCCTTTGTCTTCTTCACGTTGATGTGAAGGTTATTGTCCTTGCAGGACCCAGAGCCTCTTTATCATAAAGTGGAAGAAAAGACCCTTAGACCAGTCTGGTGGGTGACCAACTTAAGGAGACTGATATCGGATTTTAGGTCACTTCACTTTCTTTAACAACAAACATGAACATGGCTGGCTGTGAGGGGCAAACACATGACATATAGTAGCTAAAAGACAGATGCTTAAACTGCTAAGCTTCAGCAAAAAGAGGAAAATATTGATGAGTAGCAAAACACTAGCTAAAGTAGCATTTTTTTTGCTGAAAGTATCAAAATGCTAGTTAAAAGTAGCAGAAAAGTAGCAGAACAGTAGCTAAAATCTCAACAAGATAAAAAAGAAAACAGATTTAAGAGAATAATGTTTAAGGGAAAGTTTCATATTTTGAAAGATATAAAACTAGCAACAAAAAAGTAAGCTGAAATTAGCACAAAATATGTAAAAAGAACAATAAAGTGGTCATAGTGTTATGATTTCAAAGGTTTACCCAGTTGGTAATGAGACCCAGAACGACACAAGACGAAGAGGTGCAAAAGTAACAGTGTTTATTATTTACAGTGCAAGTCTATATACTGTACACATGTACAGGGATCTTCTGGATTTCCTAGAAGATGAAACAAACTGTCAGAAAGGCTTGACCAGAAGGCTCTTTCAAGATGATTGATCTAGTTTTGTTTGTTATTTTACAGAGAAATCCTTAGTTCCTTGAGATGAATCCCAGAGGGCGAAATGAGGCAGGCAAGTGGTTGGAGGGCAAGACACGATGAGCAGAGAACTGAACCCAGGACCAAGATGGAAACGAGGACTGGAAACACAACAAAAAACAAGGTAAGTGTCTCTCAAAGTACTGTACTCACAAACTGGCTAGAAGCATAAATACCATGAGTAGGCATCAATGCTCCAGCGAAGAGTAGACTTGACTGCAGCCTTAAGTATAGGTGGAGCTCATCAGGTGGATCACAGTAAAATAGATCATTTTTCTTCCCCATAAATCAGTTATTTAAAATCTAATCTGGAATAATTCCTCCTTGTTAGACTTCAGTTGACCTGTTTAAGTTGGGCCAAATTTGTTATTATCTTTTGATTTATTTTTCATTGAAATTTAATTATTTGTTAGTTTATTTTTGGAACTGTTAAATTGAATTATTTGGTGGATTTTTGAACACCTTTGTCCTTATTTAAGTCTGGACCCTCACAATTCTATTTATGTTATGAACTTGTATTACTAAAATAATAACAGAATATGATAGAAGTTGTCTAACAATTGAAAAGTGGAAGCAGAACACTCCCATTCTCTTTTCACACTGATGCCTCAAACAAGGTGAAGATGAACCATGTTTTATTAATGATAGTTTTATACAAATGGATACACCTGATATATACAAATAAAAAACATGAACAAACTTACTTTACAGTATACAAACATAATTATGCATACTTCTACACTTAATTAAAAAAAAATTATGGCGCCCCCCCATAAAAAAATATCACCAGCCGCCACTGAATCAGTAGCTGATATACAGCAGGTAAATCAAGGTTCTTAATATTGTTAGCTTGTGTTTACTTCGGTTACACAACAACCAGCTGAGTTATTTTTCTTGCTAGAAGCTGCCCTCCCATCAGAGGCGGACCAGTTCCGAACCAGCGAGCGTACACATCGGCCCGGACTGAAGCTTGACGGTGCAGGAGGACGTCGAAGAAAAAGATCCCCTCATTTCTTTTTTTCAATCCATTCAATGTTTTAAGTTACATTAAGCAAAGGAGTGACCGCCTGAACAAACCAGATCAACATGAGGTCAGTACCCAGGATGACAGAGAAGAAGTTAATTAATGTAGTTTAAAAATGTAACTTGTTTTTAATAGTGTTCAGTTTAATTATCAGTTTGTGTGACATACAGACTGTGGTGTTGAATAAATAAATAAAAATTAAACCTGATGTCTTCATTTTCAACTTTAATAACATGCAACGTTTCACATCATCATTTAAATCACATAACTTGAATTACAGTACATAATCAATAATCTATAAAATGAACATCGTGCTGCTGTTGTTCGGCATGTTATTTTTGTACTATAGTGCTTAGTGTATTTTTAGTTAACACTTTTCTTAGTTTATATATTGGATCTTATTACTGTTTCTTTTACATTTTATACTTTTGTTGGATGTAACTGGGACCCCGTGTACACTATTTCATTCCTCCACATGTGGTGTATATGACAAAGAAAGAACTTTGACTTTGGTAATGTCCAGAGAGCTTCATTTAGCTCAGATAGCTTCAAACATCTCTCATCACTAACAGAAATACTGTTTATTATTGTTACTGTTATATGTTTGTTATATACAGTACATATTATCTATGGATCTAGAATAGATATGTTTAATATCCACTACTGATAAACAGTTTCATTGTATTGTCACCTCTTACTAGTCATTTACTGCGCATAAATACAACCTCTGTGATGGACTTGTGACCTGTCCAGGGTGTACCCCGCCCCTCGCACAGTGATTGCTGGATATGGGCACCAGTGACCCCCGTGACACAAAATGGAAGAAGCGGGTAAAAGATAATGGATGGATAAATGCAACCTAGGTGTAGTGATTGTTCTACTTACCAATGTAGTTTTTATTGATGTGCAAAACATAAAACATTACTGTATGGTTCGTCCTCTATGGTGGGACTGATGAAGTTCAAAGTAAAAGCCTTCTTATGATTAGGAATTCAAAACTGTTGAAAATGAATACAGTATGAGAACTCTGGGTGATTTTATGTATTTTAATGAAAATGATTGGCTACAGCATAAATACCAGATCAAAACCACTCTTCAACAAGGTCTGATGGAGACCAGTGTAGTTTCTGACTTTAAAGTTATTTTCAAAGCCTTTCTTCATTTACCAGTAACGTCAGATCATTTACCGGTAACTGATTTTTAAAATATAATCTTTTCTGTTATTAACCTCTGCAGTCCAGAATCACCCTGCCTTTCAGGAAACAGAGCATGTCATGTATACGCAGAGATGACAGGGCCTTGCTCTGTAGCAGGCCCAAGACTGGAACGTGTTACCTCTGCTCGTCAGACAGGACCCCCTCCCTCTCGGTTTTCAAATCCTGTTTAAAGACCCATTACTACTCTGTAGCTTTCAACACCTGATGATCTGTGTTTGGTCGTTAGATTTATTATCTGCAATGATTTTATGTCTTTATTCTTTTTTTTACTTCATTTTGTATGTTGCCTGTGTGTTGCCGTTTGTTTGTTTGTACAGCACTTTGGTTGGCCTTGTTGCTGTTTTAAGTGCTCGATAAGATGGTATGGGACAATGTTGGTTGTCTAGCTGCAGCATCAAGTCGCAAACTGGAACTGGTTCCCCGTCTTCATGTGGATCGACTGGAGCAGCTCAGGACCCAAGACTGGAGCCATGTCTAGGAGATTCTGACTCTGCACATGGAGCTTTTCTTTGGATCGAACTCGGTCCTTCACTCATTTGTACCTTAAAAAAAAGTAAACACTCGTGTTTGCATCACAAGATCTCAAATAAGACTCAGTTTGTTACTCAACTGAGAAAAAAAAAACCACAAATGATGTTAGCATCATCTGCTGCAAAAAAGTGTATTCTTAAGAATTGGAAATCTGTAGAACCACCAAACCAAAAACATTGGATCAACGAACTGTTATCATATTGCACTCCTGAAAAAATTCTACATTTTACACGTGGGACATTAACCAAGTTTGACCGGATATGGACACCCTTCCTGGACATTCTAACCAGATTAGATCTGAGAGAGTGATGAGTATCAATGTAATTGTTTTATGTTAATCCTTTTAAACGTTTCTGTTGTATTCTTCTCTTTTAACTCTGACCTTTCAAAAAAAAGTTTAATTCTAAAATGTAACTATTATTGCCTATCTTACTACATTGAGAGAGTGGGTGGGATGGGTGTTTATTTATTTATTTATTTATTTTTATCTTTTATTTTATTTTTTTTTCTTCTCATTTTTTTTCTTTTCTTTCTAAAAAAAGGGGAAAACATAATATTGTACAATGGATGTAAATTTTATACAGTTGTACATTCTGAATAAATATATATATATATATACAAAAAAAATACCACAAATGTAGAATGATAAAGTAATAACCAAAATATTTTTTTTTTTAAGATTTCCAGTACAGACAGCATTCCACTGCTTTATTAACCAGTTTAGTGGGGACCACAAATCAGAACAAATGATTCAATGTTACAGTTTGGAAAAATTATGACTGTGTGTGTGTGTATGTCCCATGATGATGTGTGTTGTGTGCAGCTGTCCGTTCAACATACTGTTTACAGTGTTAGCATGGCTAAGCTAACTACGAGAGACGTGACGTGCTAAAACCTGAACAGAGCTGTTCCAACACACACAGTTTACCCTGTAATCTGCATAAGACGTTATTCTCTGAATAAAGCATGGACACTTAGTAGCTGTTAATGAATGTAATATTGTGAAGATTACTTACAATTTGCTTCTGAGAAGGGAAAGCTCGGAGTCATCCTCTTTAGTCAGCGCTAACCAATCGGAACACGTCTTATTGCTCGCCCCGCCCAGAATGTTCATGTGAGCAAAAAGTGAACGAATAAAGTTTTTTAACATGAAGTTTGTGCTTTCAACCAAAAAACAGACACTTCAACCAAAAAACAGACGCTTCAATCAAAAAAAAAAACTCAACCAAAAAACAGGCGCTTCAATAAAAAAAAATGTACTCAACCAAAAACAGGAGCTGCATTCAAAAAAAACTTTGACTTTTCTTTGATTGAATGATACTGTACTCCTTTTTTTGATTGAATACTACTTTTTTAGTTTGATACGATTTTTTTTTTGATTGAATAATTGTGAAACAAATCTGACACCATACATTTCCCCCACACAGTGTCTGTGTAAACAGAGCCCAAGGATCCCCTGAATTGACTCTGACATGTCTGCATCTCCCAACAAGATTGACTGGTTGCCCTGGCCGACCCCAATATGACATCACAGCATTGCAAATCTCTCACTGCATTTCACTTGGAATGAACTGACAGCAGATAGCATCTACCTTTGGGATTAACCGCCGAACTCTCTACAGACACAGACAATACTTGGAAATCCAACCCTTACAACACACTGTGCTGACAGACCAAGAGTTAACTGGAATTGTGACAGATGTTCTACAAAGGACTCAAAATGTTGGTGAAACTTATGTGCTTGGGAGCCTTGCTTATAGAGGAATTCGTGTTCAGCGTTGGTGTGTCAGACAGTGTCTACAGGCATGTGGACTTAACGGAAATTTTATGTTCAGAAGTATTAACGTGCCTCTTATATTCACTTCTAATATGCTATCTCTTTAAGCAGGAGGTTGATCCAATTGGACGGTTGTTTCGCAGGAGGCGTACCATACACCGACAGATTTATAATGTTCAAACCCCAAATCAGTTATGGTATGGGAACAACTCTTGAAATATTACATATGAATATTATACATTGTTTTGCATTGTACTATCTACCCTTATATAAGTGTTCTCTAATGCAAAATGTTCAGTCAGCTCCACTGATCAAAAGCATACACTGCTGTGTTACTGTTGTAGGCCGTATTGTTCATTTTAAATATATATTTTGAACATCATAATTTTGATTGTAGTGAAAATCCATGTACACCCAAAGAACATATGCTTAATGTATATTTTTAGAATAATCTATGAGGATATGTGTAAAACTTCCACAAATCAAAAATTTCCTCATTACCAATTTTTTTCTGTATAAGTTGCAGTTTTTTTGTTGCATAAATTAGCATGCCTGCAGCTTATACAGCTAAGCAACATACAGTATATGCAAACCAATTTGTGGCTGACACCATTTTTACTTTTTTTCACTACCATTTTCAGCCACTACACGGCCCTCAACTAATTTACCAAGCCAAGTTAATAGCCACCTTCGTCTCGCTCTGGAAGTTCTAGTCAAATCAGCTGAATTTCGCCGTGCAGCTCAGGTGAAATGCAGCTGATTTGAACATTAAAGTGCATTTACCAAGGAAAAGTTCAGCTGAGACACACCTTTGCTATAATTTCAAACAAACAAATAATTGTTTGTTAATATTAAGTGTTAATTAATTGTTAATTTTGTTAAATTCTTGTTAAAGTTCTCCTGTGCGTGCTCCCATCTATTTTTGCCACAACTTCGGCCCACGTTTCCGGTTTGTCAGCAGTGACGCATAATAGATGTGACTTGTATGGAGAAGCGACATACAGTATTTGTTTTTTTTCCACTTTTTTAGACATATTTGGACCGATGCGACTTATACAGCAGTGTGACATTTAACCCCACTCTCAAAGTCACCTAAATCAGCTTTCTTCTACTGTTATGTGATTTATTATTGAGCTGATTGTTTTGCTTATTTTTCATGTCTTATGAGCACCAAGATGCTGCATGTGATTTGGTTTAAGTACCATGAAAAATAACTGAATACTGAGGCTTTCTTAAAACTTTTAAAATATTATGCAAGTGGTCACCAAGAGTTTTGTTCATTTTTGACCAACTCTCAATTGTTTTATATTGTTCCTTTTTACCTATATATTTTTCTATTTAAACAGGCATTTTGATGGAAACCACAAACTTGTGAGATGGCGGATGGTTTTTCATGGCTGTGTGGATAGCTACAGTCAAACCATTATATATCTACGGTGCTGCAACAATAATAGAGCCTCTACTGTATTGTCCCTGTTTGTATTGGGAGTTAATAATTTTGGTTTGCCTTCAAGAGTAAGGTGTGACCATGGCATGGAGAAAACACTTGTGGCTCGTTTTATGTTGGAAGGTGCAAGGAGAATAACCAGCACCATCACATTGAATACAGGAGCCCCACAAGGATGTGTGCTGAGCCCCCTTCTATTCACCCTGCTAACACACGACTGCACACCATCATACAGCTCCAACCACTTCATCAAGTTTGCGGACGACACAACAGTGGTAGGTCTCATCAGCAACAACGATGAGACGGACTACAGGAACGAGGTGAGCCGCCTGGCCTTGTGGTGCGGACACAACAATCTCACTCTCAACGTGGAGAAGACAAAGGAGATTGTTGTGGACTTCAGGAAGAGGGATGCCCAACATGCCCCTCTGACCATCAACAGCACCGCAGTGGAGAGAGTGGACAGCACCAAGTTCCTGGGAGTGCACGTCTCAGAGGACCTGTCCTGGAGCAGGAACACTGCATCACTGGCCAAGAAGGCTCACCAGCGCCTCTACTTTCTCCGCAAGCTGAAAAGGGCTGGAGCTCCAACCCCCATCATGTGCACCTTCTACAGGGGTGCCATAGAAAGTGTCCTGACCAGCTGCATCACGGTGTGGTTTGGTGCATGTACTGCATCCTGCCGCAAGAGCCTCCAGCGCATCGTGAGAGCAGCTGAGAAGATTGTCGGCACCTCCTTCCCCTCACTGCAGGACTTACACAGCAACCGCCTCACTCGGAAAGCCCTCTGCATGGCAGGTGATCCCACACACCCACTACACAGCTGCTTCAGCCTGTTGCCTTCAGGGAGGAGACTGAGGAGTCTCCAGGCTCGAACCAGCAGACTAAATGACAGCTCTGTTCATCAGGCAGTCAGGATGCTAAACTCTCTGCCTGCTCTGCCCTCCCTCCCACTTGTACTGCCTTAATCACAAAAAACTTTCACACACCACCACACAACACAAAGATTTTAACACTGGACTCTGTGTCATCAAAACGGGTTATTCACTCAACTCACGGTCATGTGCTCATTCAGTTTGCACTACTTCTTATATTTGCACTAATGTTTGCATTACATTACTGCCTATAGTCATACTACTGTTTACATTCACTGTTTACATTTATTACTACTGTTTACATTTATTACTACTGTTTACATTTACACTACTTTTTATATCTACACTACTGCTGATATATATATATATATATTTTTTTTTACTAGCCTTATTGCATATGCCACTTTACCTCTATACCAATATCAACTACCTCATACATATACTGTGTACATAAACTTCATATGCTGCTTTGTCACTCTATTACAAATGTCAATGCCAGAACTTTCATTTTATTTTATAGATATACTTTTTACACTTTTATACTACTATGCAAAAAACTCAGGACAGTATTACACTTTTGTTATTTCATTTTATGCTTATGTTTATTAAATGTTTTAGTGTTTTAGTGTTTAAATGTTTACTGTTGCACCGAGGGACAGAGAGAAATGCAATTTCAATCCTGTGTATGTCCTGTACATATTGCAGTTTTGACAATAAAGTTGACTTTGAATTTTTGACTTTGACTTCACATCAATGTGAAGAAGACAAAGGAGATGGTTGTGGACTTAAGAAGGAACAAACACACCCACACCCCACTGAACATAAGTGGATCTGCAGTGGAAGTGGTCTCCAGCTACAAGTACCTGGGTGTACACATGAATGATAACCTCAGCTGGAGCAACAACACCACCAGCCTGATCAAGAAAGGTCATCAGAGACTCTACTTCCTCAGACGGCTGAGACGAGCTGGTCTGAGAAGCTCAGTCCTCACCTCCTTCTACAGGTGTGCAGTGGAGAGCATCCTGTGCTCCAGCATCAACGTGTGGCATGGAGGCTGCACAGCTGCAGAGAGGAAAGCTTTACAGAGAGTGGTGAAGGCTGCACAGAAGTCTGTTGGAGGCAGTCGTGGGCAGCCGTGGCAGCCGTGGGCGGCCGTGGCACAGTGGTAATGGCAGTTGACCCCCAATCGGAAGGTCGGAGGTTCGAGTCCCGCATCCGCCCACCATGTGTCGTTGTGTCCCTGGGCAAGACACTTAACCCCGAGTTGCTCCCGGTAGGCCTGGATAGCGCCCTACAAGGCAGGCTACCACTAACGGTGTATGAATGTGTGTATGAATGGGTAGATGGCTCGTATTGTAAAGCGCTTTGGGGCTCCTCAGAGGGGGCTTGAAGGCGCTATATAAATAAGCTCCATTTACCATTTACCCTTCAGTCTCCCCACCATCACAGACATCTACACCTCTTGATGCAGGACGAGGGCCACCTGCATCATGAAAGACCCCACTCACCGAGCACACACACTCAGCCATCTGAACCAGTGGCTCAGATGATAATGTGCACACAACGATCCAAGACTAAGAACTGGAGTCAGATATGGAGAGGAGGTGAAGAAGCCTAAAACCTTTTCAACTTAATTTAATGTGATTTTCTCCTAAAATTATTTTCTCTAATTTGCTTTCCATACTTTCCTGAGTTGAAACTTCACATCAATGATATTGCAGCAGTTTTTTTAATGAACTACTTTTACAACTTTTCTTTCAACTTGATATCATGTAATAACACCCCTGTTTCTGTGATTTAGAACAAATAAAAAAGCTTAACGATATATATACACATATACCGGTACTGTAAATAATATTAATTTATTTCTACAATGACTGGTATGGCTTATTTTAACTTAAAGTTAAAATAACAAAAATCTGTATGTTTGCATTCACCTGAATTCACTCGTTATTTAGTGGAGAAAGAGATAAAGCTGTTTATTCACAGCGTAGTCATACATTACAATATTTGTAGTACAGTACTTAACTTTGGTGATGGTCATTTGGTTTTTGAGCAGTCAGAGGACCTACAGAAATCATTGTCTCTCAGGAAGATCATACTGAGCACAAATAAGTTTTAATGATATGAATACTTGTGCTTTTTTTCCTCTCTCATGACTTGAACATAAACTCTTTCTGATTATTTGTTCTATAAATGGCACAACCATCAGGACCATTTATCAACAATTTATTTATCAAATATTTAAGGAGCGGGTGGAGGCAAACAGCGAACCGATATTAGTGAATAACCATACTAAAACTATAAATAACTGCCCTTTCTCTGGATTTTTGAAGCAGTGACTTGCTGCTTAAAGCTGGGGTATGTAACATTGTAATGTAGTCTAACTTTTCAAACAATATATTTTTAACATATTTCTTCACTCTGTCACTATCTACTGACAGACTGGTATTAGACAAAGTAATTTCTGAAAAAAACTATAGTCCCCTTGCTTCTCTATCAGCATTTATAAAAACACTGAAAAAACAGAGTGACCAGGACAATGACAGCCAATCAAAACAGAGTTTGTAACCAGCCAATAAAAACTGAGCTTGAATTTGAATCAGCCAATAAAAACAAAGCTTGAATTTGAATTTCAACAGAGCCGGCTCTGAGGGGGAGGGATCAGAATGCTTTGCCTGTTGAAAATTTTTCTAAGTTCTGCACTCTACAGAAAGTTACACATAGCACCTTTAAAGGAAAGCAAAAAATAAGTTGTTGCATGCCTTCTGCATAAAAGAAGAACCGAAAGGCTCAAACATTATGTTACTTAAATACAGTACTCGTCTCAAGAAGGAATAACATTAAACAACTTGTCAGACAGAGGCAGGGTTGTGTCTGACTTTTAACACGTTGATTTATATTTAGTTAGGCTTTTGTGTGGTTCCCACTATGAAGATTGATGATAAAAGTACAAAGTTTGATGATAAGATAACAAGTGCTTATTTTAAAATGGTTTTAACACGTCAGAATTAGGGTAATTATAGGTTGCAGCACTGAAAGCAAGTGCAGTGAAAGTATTTATTTGCTAAAAACCAGGAGATATCCTGGGGTCAATGGGCTCATGATTAGAAACTACTTTCTGGATTAAAGATAAAGCACAGAGTTGATTAGACTACAATGATTAGGTGAGAATGAGACTTTAAAGATGATGATTTGCTCTAGCTGTGATTTTTTTTTCATTCATTCAGATTCATTCTATTTTTTTTTTTACACAGAACTAATTGGTTTAAAAAAATTTTAACCTTGCATTTTACCTTTACATGTGTTTATTTAACAGAAAATAAGATATTTCACCTGCATTTTAAAAGTTTTGTTCTACTTATCACAACAGGACCTTCTGTACACGTTGAATTTAATAAGAGACGCGTGGACACAGAATCCGTTTTCAAAAGCTGCGCTTGCCTACGCTCCCTAAACGCATCTGTAGCACGCAAGCGCCACTTTCACGTGACTTAAAACGTCTTTTCTGATTGGTCTATGCTCCTCTATCGAAGTATGTGATTGGTTAAGCGCCGTGGCAACAAACCGCCATGTTTTTTTCCTACTAGACGACGGGAAAGGAGATTACTTTCAGCTTTTACGGACATTCATACACCGTAAATTTCTTCTAAAACATGAGTCGAAGAATATTTACAGCGATACTCACCGTCGACGCAACGCCCGGCTTCCCTGGTGATTTCCAAGGACTGTTTTAGCGCAGTTTCTGGAGCCACGGGAAATCGTAGGTAAGACTTCAACAAGAAGGCTTTTCATTGGACAGCAAATGGCTGTGCAGGCAGTATTACAACACGACATTAACCCTGGTTTTAAAGCAGAGAAG
>JBBPBX010090962.1:0-14021 GCA_038048925.1 Garcialebias charrua
ATATATATATATATTTAGAGAGAGAGAGAGAGAGAACGTGCAATGTTGTTTTTTTCACCTTCAGATGTGTAAAATGTGATGTCAAATATTGTTCAAGCACACTTAAAAACTGCTCACATAAATTGTGCAGAATATAGATTAGTCCAATTAATTTATGTACTTTAGAAAACCTTTCTGTTGGTTGTGTCAAGTCTTTCCTCAAAAATCCTATATTTTGAAGTGGGCCAGCAGACTTGGTGGTTCACTCACATTTTCATCTGTTCTCGCTGGAGAATACAAAAGTTAACAACTTAATTACCCTTCCACTGCCTAAAAGAAATTTATGACACAAACTACAGAAACTACCCAAGGCTGCCAATTTCTTGCCACACAATCTCTCCTCAGTGGCTATTTGTTGCTTTTCCAAGTGTCAGGCATACAAGATAATGTTTAAATTTTTATTTTTTTACTCTTCTGAAAACCCCACATTTTCGTTGGGTTTAATCACAGTATAGAGTTGATTTCATTAATTAAAAAATTTATTGTATCTGATTTTATTTATGTCTGATGTTATGTATTTTATTGTTTTTCAGACTTGGTTTCAATTCCCATGTTATGATTGTATTTTGTATTGTATGAGCCACATTTTAATTTTAACTCTGTACCGCACTTTTGTTCCCGTTCAGTTTGGTCTCTCAGGGCAACATACTTGCTATGGGAATTGCGCCCCCGCGCGATTACCTGAAAAAATACATTCACGCCCTTTACGGCAGGGGGCGTCACCCCACGCCAGAGGTACCGCCCTTTAGGTACTTAGGCGACTGACGCCCCTCCATCTTCCTCTTTTTTGCCCTTCACCTCGCAAACACCTGAACTACCTCTCTTCGCGGGACTTCTCTGCTGCTCCATCGTTCAACTTGAGGTGAGCTCGCTCCCTGCACAGAGCGCACAGAGAATTTTTCCCTGCGTACTGATGGACTGGCAAAAGCTAGCCCAGCACATTTCTATAAGCTCGAGGTTTGCTTCTCTCCTCTCTCCTACAGGTTGCTTCGCTTGACAACGTTATAACTGCGCCACAACCGCTACCTCGTCTAACACTAGCTTAGCGAGCTAGCCATTGAAAGCGACACAACGGAGGAGACTCTCGAACAAAGAAGAAAAAGGATTCTGGAAAGTCTTGCTCGCCTTGTCTCGGACATGCCTCCGGAGAAAGGGAAGCAAAAGACTAAACTTCAAAGGAAAGCCAGCGGAACGGCAAGCCCAAACTCGCGCGGCTGTCCCAGCGGCTGTGGATTTTACCTGGCAGCGACGGACACCCACGAGGCCTGTCCAGTCTGCCTGGGTATATTTCATGCACGACAAGCTCTGGACGCGCCCGACTCTTGCCCACACTGCAGCCAGATGCTGGACGCGGTGTTGCGGCAGCGCGTGGACCTCGTAGCTAAAGCCATGGGAGGCGCAGCTGTTCCACAGGACCCGAACACCACGGAGACCCTCACTCCGACGCCAGAGCTCGAACACATGGCTCTTCACGACAGCACGCGCGTCGAATGGGGCGACAGCCCTGACCCGCTTGCCACCATGGGGGACCTAACAGTCGAGTTCGACACCAGAAGCATGATGAATGAAGACGAGATCTCCATCTCAGCCTCGGGCAAATTTTCAACGGAGGAACCAGAACTCGAGATCGAGGATCCGGGAGAGCACCTCCCTAGAACCTCGATACCTGCACTCCCTCAAACGGACTTCTCCATCCCGGCTCTGTTCGACCTGTGCCACAGAGCGGCGGACGCATTGAACAGCCCCTGGCCGGAACCCCCACCTCGCCAACAGGTCACGAGGCTGGCGGGGAACTATTTTTATTCAAAGCAACAGGCTGCAACAAGGCAAAGGATGCCCATGTTCCCAGACTTCCTCACGGAACTGACTCGCACCTGGTCCCAGCCACGAGCGCCCATGCTTCTCCCCCTCTCACAATTCCTCGACGTGGAGGGCATGGATCAGGTGGGAATAGCTAATGCACCTCAGATTGAGGACACGCTAGCGTCCCACCTAGCTCCCAGATCATCAGGAACAAAGCCGACTCTCCCCAGCAAAGCTTGCAGAGCCTCAGCGTCGCTTCTCAAAAAGTGCTACAGAGCTCAAGGACTCGCGGCGCGCGCCATGAACGCATCAGCGATGATGCAGGCTTACCTCGCAGAAAAACTCCAACAACTGCAGGAAACCTCGGATAAGCAAGCTGCTGCCGAACTACTGGACGAAGCCCGCAGAGCTACAGACTTTGTCCTTCGTATGATGGGTACAGCTGCTGTGGCTCAGGGCAGAGGTATGGCGTAAATGGTCATCGCGTTCCGCCACCTGTGGTTGACGCTGACTGATTTACCAGAAGGACAAAAGGTGCCTTTTCTCCAGCACTCGATAGAAGCGGAGGGACTTTTTGGCCAGACTTTGGAACGAATTCAAACCAAGCTGGACCACAGGCGCAGGCAGGCTGAAGCTCTCAGGGTGGGCATCCCTCGTCTGAGTTTCGCCCCACCCAGAGAGCCCACTGGAAGCAGACCTGCATAGCCGTGGCACCGCTCGACGACGCGTGCACCACCGCAGAAGCGGACAGCATACGAGGAGGAGCCTCGGCAGAGACCCCCGCCGAACCAACCTCGCTCCGAGCACGCATGGACTAAAAACAGGTTTGTCCCACGCCAAGCGAGCAGGCACAGGGCCTCCTCGGCGAACCGGGACACTCGTCAAAAACGTGCCTGATGAACCAGGTTCACGTTTACTTTTTCGACGACCTCCTGCCCACGTGGTAACAGGAGTGTTCGATCCTTGGTCAGACTTTATTTGTAGCAAAGTACAAAAAGCTGATAATCATGTTGCATGCACAAACCATGTTTTTCCTGCTGTGAGTGACATCAAATCATGTATGTCGTTGCACGTAAGCACGAATAAACTCATAAAACAGCACATCCCTGTTTTATTGAAAAAGAAAAAAATAGCAACACACCAACACAAATAAAGTCAGAAGTACGGGCCTCTGGCGTGTCAGCCGTCATAAAGGGAGGGCCACATCCCCCTCCCTCACGGCTCATGGGGTGTCAAGCCGGGTACCGACCAGAACCGTCAAAACGCTACTGCCATCCCCTTTTGGCCGCTTGTCACTTTCACACTGAGCCACTGAAGACGTGTCTGATGATGCGCACTGGGAGCAGGCAGAGGAGGGGGTTTGGCTCATTTTCCAGGTCGGGTTGTTGTGTGTCATGCTGCTGGCAGATAAAATCAGCTGTACGTGAGCCTCATTACTACTTGAGTGGGTTTTCTATGAGCCGAACTGCAGCTCCAAAAGTCTTTGTTGAGATTAAAACTTTAAAAAAAAAATTGTTTGGGGTGATCGTACACTCGAGTGGACAGTAGCAACTGTAAAAATGCCAAGTTTCTTACCGGAGGCTGGTTTGTTCATGGAGGCTCAATAGGGTAAGTTTAAAAAGTCCAAACAAAGTCCTGTTGTCGTTGCGTCATCACATAGCAGAGTCTCTCCCGATTGGTTTTTGGATGTGTCGAGCAATGTTGAGCCGCAAAATATCAACTTTGTCGATCTTTGGTGGCTCGACGCAGCTCGACGCGTAGGTTGCTTCGGACGCGCGCGTGCGCGGAAAGGAACTGCCACGTGCTAAAGCGCCGCTTCAAACACTAAAAACATGCCGCTTCACGATACGCCGCGCCTCGACGTGTCTCCACATAGACTTTCAATGTAAACCGGGCGCTTCCGTTGGCCGAAACGCGTTCGGTCGGTATCCGGCATTAGCCTATTCAATAAGCTCAAGCAGGGTGCCTTTGAACCTGTCTCCAAAAGGCAGACCCAGAGGCGTCTGTGAACAGACCTTACACCTCTCGCTAAAGCAGGAGGGAAAGGGCACGTGTTCCAGCCCCCGTTCCTATAGGAGCAAGGGGCCAGCTAATACACTAGACAGGCGACCACGTGACACGCTCACTTCACAGGAGAACACGTCGGACGCCCCAAAGCAGACACATTTTTCCCACCCTCTGAAAGGCAGCTGTGATCACGCTTCTGTACGTGTAAAATGATCGGAGTTGAACCAGGTTTTTCCTCCTGATTCTGAAAGGAAACTGGGCTCCATATCAACAAATTACCTTGAGTCTGCCAGCCACAAAGGATCATTCCCACGTTCACTAGGGATGGGAACCGAGAACCGGTTCTGTTAGAGAACCGGTTCTTAAAAGTCCAATTCCATGGAATTGTAGGATGCTTGTCTTAACGATTCAGCTTATCGGTTCTGCAGACTCCTGGTGGTGACGTGTTTAAGCGCTGACATCACAGACATGCGCCGCGCCCGAGTGGTGGTGGCGTGGTGGTGTCTAAATAAATATTTCTTAGCTGACTTCATAGCAGACGTCCTTCTGAGCTTAACGAAATGTTCAAATCAGCTGGATTTAAAAAAAAAAAAGTTCGCGGAATTTTAGGCAGGCGCCAGGCGGGTCAAACCGGACGCTTTCTTTCTTTAAATTTAGCTAAATAAACGCTTAAAAAATATATTTCTTAGCTGACTTAATAGTAGACGTACTCTTGAGTTTAACGAAATGTTCAAATAAGCTGGATTTAAAAAAAAAAGTTCGCTGATTTTTATGCAGGCGCCAGGCGGGTCAAACCGGACGCTTTGTTTCTTTAAATTTAGCTAAATAAACGCTTAAAAATATATTTCTTACCTCACTATAGCAGACGGGCTCCTGAGCTGAACCAAATGTGAAATCAGCTGGATTTAAAAATCCGCGGTGTGGTTTATGAGTGGTATAAACTTCTGGAAGTGGTCCCTCTTCCTCTTCACTCTCTGAGTCCTCTGCTGGCTGCTGCCTACAGCGCCTCTAAAGCGGCCGAAACTGGTACTGCACCATTTTCGCCAAAAATGAAAAACGAAGAATCAGAGCGAAAAATGAGTCTAAAAATATGGGAAAAAATCCATAAATAAATTCTTTATGAACACAAATGGTTTACTATATTTTATTACCCAAATGAGAATTGATAACAGAATTGATAAGGAATCAAATCGATAAATGACATCGATAAAGGCATCGATATTGATAATTTCTTATCAATTCCCATCCCTAACGTTCACACATCGCTGTTGCTCCTTTATTATTTATGAAGGACACACAAAGCTCAAACAGTGGAAGTGCAGCACGTGATTTTCCTCACAAGGCTGCATCTACTTTGTCCCCACACGGTATCCCACCTGGAGGGATAACAATTAAAGTCAGGAGGTCTGCTCGTTTACAGAAACAGCAGCCCCTCGACTCAACAGAAAAACCTGTTTTGGAAGGTAACAGTAGTTTTCCTACTCCAACTCATTCTAATAAAATTAATAGACTCCATCTGTCTTTGAGGAGACTCGGTCAGAGAAGTCTGTTAACTTATCAACGTAGAAGCCCGCTCCCCAACTTGGTGGACTCTCAAAGTCTCACACAGGGAGTCACAGCCCAGCTGTTTAGGCCAGGTTCTGGAATTAATTCCAGCCTGTTAGCTGAAAAAGACAGACTGATGGCGTCGGGTTTGCCTGAGAACGTGGTGATAACTATACAAAATACCCGTGCCGGGTCAACACAATCTCTATACGCACAGAAATGGCGCATCTTCAAAGCCTGGTGCTCAGAAAGAAATATTCTTTCTTATGCTTGCAACCTGGCTCAACTTTTAACCTTCCTTCAGGATTTACTGGAAAAGGGTCGTTCCTATTCAACGATTAAGGTGTTCCTTGCAGCTATCTCTGCCTGTCACGAGGGCTGGGGACACAGGACCCCCGGAGCACACCCAATCATAATGATATATATGAAGGGTGTGCTCCGAATTAGGCCGCCCAGCAGGACCTTGACCACTGGTTGGGATCTTGGTCTGGTCTTGGGGGCTCTTTGCGACCCACCATTCGAGCCTCTTAGCGAGATTAAGATAAATCTTCTATCTTATAAAACTGCTCTTCTCCTGGCTCTTTGCTCGACGAAACGCGTGGGTGACCTCCATGCATTATCTGTACACCCAATGTGTACCAGATTCGCCCCTGATGGGTCAAAGGTCACACTAAGGCCTAATCCCGCATATACTCCCAAGGTCCTGACCCTGAACCATAGGAGTCTGGACTTTGATCTCTCCTCCTTTCCACCTGCTCCTGTCCTTACCAAGGAACAGGAAAGGCTACAGGCTCTCTGCCCAGTGAGGGCTTTGCACACCTACATGCAGAGGACAGCCGAATGGAGGAAAACAACCCAACTGTTTGTCTGCTTTGCCGCACCTGCTACAGGAAAGGCCCTATCAAGACAGCGCCTCTCACATTGGGTGACGGAGGCCATCAAGAGGGCTTACGGTAGCAAGGGTCAACAAGTGCCCCCTGGAGTCCATGCTCACTCAACCAGGGGCTTGGCCACTTCCTGGTCATTGTTCAAGGGCGTGTCAGTTGCAGACATTTGTGCTGCTGCGAACTGGAGCTCTTTAAACACTTTTGCAAAGTACTACAGTTTGGATGTTACTGCGTGTGACGTCACTCAGGCTGTTCTTTCTAATACACAATAGAAAGTAGCTTTGAGATGCCTTCTGGTCAATGGCAGACGTTTTCACACTAACAGGCATTTTACTGAGCATTTCAAGGGCGTGAATGAATTACGTTCCCATAGCAAGTATGTTGCACTGAGAGACCAAACTGAAAGGGAACTGAAAGTTATGCACCATAACTCATGTTCCCTGAAGGAAGGGAACGAGGTGCAACATAGCTGGCCCTTTTCAATGCTGAAAGCTTGGTGAAGTGCAAATTTTCGTGGAAGATGGAGGGGGGTCAGTCACCTAAGTACCTAAAGGGCGGTACCTCTGGCGCGGGGTGACGCCCCCTGCTGTAAAAGGCGTGAATGTATTCCTTCAGGTAATCGCGCGGAGGCGTAATTCCCATAGCAAGTATGTTGCACCTCGTTCCCTTCCTTGAGGGAACATGAGTTATGGTGCATAACTTTCAGTTTCCTGTGGTGTTTGAAAGTGCTTTAGAAATACTGTAACTGTATTGTCCCATACATACATGCAAACAAATAAACGTGTAAAACGTGGAAAACTAAAATACATTAAACAAATTAGCAAAACAGTAAGTGTTAGTGGGGTACTGTAAACTTGGGCACATCAAAAAACAAGACATATTTTCTCATGTAGATAAAAATAAAATAAAATGTCACACAACCTGCAATTGCACTGTCATTAATAATAATAATAATAATAAACTTTATTTGTATAGCACCTTCCACAATGCCTTGCATTGACCAAGGTGCTTAACAGGATAAAAAGAAGAATAAACGGGAACAATAGATCAATGAAAATAGAATAAGAAACCACAGCGATAAAAGAAGGCAATGGAAATAAAAAATGCTACATACTAAAATAACACAAGTAATAAAAGTTACACACAGAAAGCTTTTTTGAACAAGTGGAAATAAAAATGCAATTGAAATAAAGATGCTACATACTAAAATACAAAATAATAAAAGTTACACACTGAAAGCTTTTTTGAACAAGTGGGTCTTCAGTTTGGTTTTGAACAGAGTCGGATCGGAGGTGGCACGCAGCTCAAGGGGGAGGCTGTTCCAGGCTTTTGGGCCGGCAACAGAAAATGACCGGTCTCCCCATTGCTTGTACCTCGAGCGAGGCACCTCCAGCAGGTGTTGACTGGCAGATCGTAGGTCCCTGCCAGGCTGATGGACTTTCAGAAGTTCTGAGATGTAGAGGGGAGCAAGTCCATTCAGAGCTTTGAAAACAAACAGCAGCAACTTGAACTGTATCCTGAACTGAACTGGGAGCCAGTGTAGAGAGGACAGGACAGGAGTGATGTGTTCATATTTTCGTGTGTTGGTCAAAAAGCGCGCGGCAGAGTTCTGTACAAGCTGTAAACGGGAGATGGAGGATTGATTAATGCCAAGATACAAAGCATTACAATAGTCAAGTCTGGAGGTCACAAAGGCATGGATTGCACTGTCATTACATGATCCAAAAATGTGAATATCGACACAGTATTACACAAAATGGTAAGAATTGAAATCTATGCATTTAAGGTACAGTAGCTACAAAATGTAATGACAATTTATTTTCAGCAGCTAAGACTGGTCTTCAGTTTCAGTTGGTTAACTCTCTAGTACCAAACTTTTGGTACCTAGGCTACCACTTTACCTACGGTACCACTAGTACCTAGTGGTATGCACAACCACCTACCACTTTTGGTTCGCAGGAGGCATATACTGTACCATACAATACCATTTTATTTATAGAGCACTTATGAAATATATGGTAGAGATATAGAGATATGGTAGAGGCCAGGTAGCCAGAAAGTCACGGGTTGAATCCCAGCCATTCATTCCCATATGCCGCGGTGTCTCTGAGCAAGACACCTAATCTCTAACCCCTGGGTGATTACAAAGCTACCCCCTGCTCCACCTGGGTGTATCTCTGCAGATAACTAATTTTGCCATTGTATAGGAACATACAATGAAGACAATCTCAGACTTCCTTTCCCCTTCTCTTTATAAAAGTCAAAAGTGTGGTTATTTTTGGGTGGAAACAAAGCCCTAGCTTATAAAAAAAAAGTCAATTTATTAGATGCACTAGAGCAGTTTAGCAACGGAAAGGTTTACAACACAAAAAGTACACGGTTTAGCCATGTGCCCAAACAAATTACTTGCTGATCATCTAAAATTCTTGTAACATGTGCTTTTTCTTCCCAAAGGCTGACAAAATACAACATAACATACATATACTGTGTTGAAATCACATATATAATTTTCCATCACAGAAAAAAAGGAGATATTGTTTTTGTCTATGTCTATGTGTGTGTATTTGTCTTTTTATTAGTAAGATTTGTTCATATGTTAATAAAACTTGAACAAAGAAATCATTTGATTTATAGCCTATCTATAAATGATTACATTTTGGAGTCAACCATTGAAATGTCCAACAAAGTGCAAGTCCTCTGGATAGATTCAAAAAATAATAAGAAAAAAAACTTGTTGAAACGTTTCGTCTTTCATTTGGAAGACTTGTTTAGTCTGAGGAGCTGTATTAGGTTATAAATAGCACATTCTCATAGTGCATCAACTAGTTTTTATTGTTGACATTCAGAACTAGTTGTTCACATGCTTAAGGAGGACCATCAGCCTAACAATAGATCATTTGTACACTAATAGCCACTTGCTATTCACAGGGGGCACCCTAGATAGCAGCTCTCTGCTCCACATAGAGGGCTGTGGTAGCTCAGTGGTCTGTGGCTGCATCAGGAAGAGCATCCAGCATAACAAAATATTGCCATGTCTTCGTTCGAGTTAGTTACACCTGAAGAAGGGAGCATATATGCATCACTTGTCAAAACCAGCACTAAACAATGTAAATTGTAATGTTGACTATATTTAGCTATATAAAGAAATCTGAGTGAAATGTGGAGCTGATGGAACATCTCTAATGGTTTTCTCAAACCTGATCCCAAGATGTTCAACACACCATAAGGACAAAACCGAGCATGTGCAAGAAACTCAGAGATGCTGCTGCTGCTTTTCTCTGCCACTGACTGAGCAGAATGGGAGATGTCAGTGGTGTCCCCGCAGCTTCTCTCCTCCTTAGTAAGGACTTTTAGTGGTTTTGTACGGTGGCCCTAAGGTGTAAATCAACAACATTAGAAAAAACGGAATTACATTTGAAAAAACACAACAAAAACAACAAAAACACTACGACATTTGAAAAAACAGAATTACATTTGAAAAAACGAAACTACATTTGAAAAAACACAACAACATTTGAAAAAACAGAATTACATTAAGCCAAACCGGAAGTGGCCAAAGCGGAAGTAGAAAAAAACAAATTACATTAAGCCAAACCGGAAGTGGCCAAAGCGGAAGTAGAAAAAAACACATTACATTAAGCCAAACCGGAAGTGGCCAAAGCGGAAGTGGCCCGAATCACATTAGGAAAAAAACGGAATTACATTTGGAAAAACACAACAAAAACAAGAAAAACACAACAACATTTGGAAAAACGAAATTACATTAAAACAAAGTATTGTTTTTTCCACTTTTTTTTTTTTTACTTTATTAACAACATAAAACCGAACACAGCACACACACACACACACACACACACACTCACAAACAAACACACGGAGATACAGTTAGCATGCTATCCTTTAGCCTGTAAACTGTTTTGTTAGATTTTTCTACCTGGATTATTGAGCATGCATCAGGGTGTTTTGTTCAAGCTTAAAGAAGACATGACGCTGGAAGAACTCAGAAGGATCTTATTCAAGGTAATGAAGTTTTATTGACGTACATTTCAGTTTACATTGCTCGTGCGGCATTAGTAATGTGTTGTTTACACAACATGCTCATTGAAACGTTAAATGAAGCCCCCAATTTTGCAAACTATAAATATATTTGTCCACAGAGAACTAACCTAGTGTGTGTTAGTTAGCAAGTGTACCAGCGATTAGCTGTTTAAGTTGATGTAGCACAAATGCTAAAACAAGTTTCTTCAGTTTTAATATTTACACAGGGCAGCTGTTTAATCTGTGCTCGGCTTTAATCTGCCAGTCACCACAAATCTTTATATATTGGTTGCATGCTTTAAATCAACGAGGCTAGCCTGTATAAATAAAGGTTGAATGAATGAATGAAAAATGCACAGTAGTATTTAACTATAGATGACAACCTTTAGTTTGTTCAGACTCCCAAGTGATTTAATGTTTCCCTGGAGGTGTCGCAATTAATTAATAAATGACATTACTGTCAGCGTACAGTAAAATGTACAATGAAATTAGAATATCTATTATACATTAAGTAATAAAAGCAAACCAACTACATCACAGATGTACACACTACATATGTACACAGTACTTTATAAAAAAATATACTAGTGAAGCTAGAACAGTGGCAGTTCCAGCAGGTGTTAACTGTGAATGCACATCAAATTGTTTATTGTTTGTTTGTTTATTGAAATTCTATCACTGCTGTTCATTGTTCTTTAGTTTTAGCAGGTCGCTTTCGTAAATGAGCCCATGAGGTTCAAAAGATTTACCTGACTAAATAAAGGTTGAATGAATGTAAATACTGTTGTAAAGTACCCTGATGCATGCTCAATAATCCAGGTAGAAATGGATCAGTCTGTGCTCAGGTGTTATGAGCCCAGGTTGCTGACAGTGGCCTTCAAGTCCCCTGAATTATCATCACATCTTCCTCTTCATCCTGCAACTGTTGTAAAGTGTTCTCATATATACAATTGTCAAACACTGCTGTAAAAATATAACTTTATTTCATCCAATTTTCAGGTGGCGTGCAGGTGCCCATGGTTTCATCATGCTGCTCCCATGTTGGCTGCTGGACCTGCATGGCAGAATGAAGGAACGAACAGTGTTGCCCAAATTGTCAAGCTGATGGTATTAAGATGGTATTAAAGTGCTTTGGTCTTGCTGAGGTATTTTATGCACTTGAAAAAAACTCTGCAATTAATTTTGTAGACTTGATAATTGTTATGTACTTTCTTTTTTTTCCTGTTCTTCCATTACATTTAAACAATATTGTATTTGTGTGATGCTGACTTTAGTCATGATAAATCTTACAGTATTTCGTTTTTTTTTTTCAATGTACACATTTTTGTTTTTCTTGTCTATTTTTGTCTTCTATATCCATTTGGTATATGTGAATATTTGAAGTCAGCTATTCAGAAATAGTTACATCCAATATTTTTTGTTAAACAAACATCATTGTACAAAATAAAACAGTTCTATTACAGTTTATCGGTTGATTTACTTCGAACACTTTCTTTACCACCATGTTAACAAGTCTTAAACTGTTTCTCTTCCAGGTTTACACAGAATTTTTCCTCATTAAACCTTTATTTATACAAGGTTACTCTCATTGATCCACGAGGACTCCTCTTGTAGCTCTCGGCCTTGACCTCTCTAAATGGTTTTAATAATCTGTTGGAATCCTGGCAAAAAGCAATGCAGACATGTTCCTGTTTTTGATTTTATACATCTACCTTATAATGTTTTGCTAGTTTTGATACTTGGTTAAAACAAAATCTTTATTTCTCTCTTATGTTTGTTTATTGTTTAAGGAAATTCTACCATCGTTCTTTAGATTTTTATTAATGAAAAGTGCATTATAAATTGAATTCATTATTATTATTATTTAGTTTGTATTATTTAGTTTTAGTTAGTAGGTTGCTCTTGTAAATGAGTCCACGAGGCTGTATGGGATTTACCTGACTAAATAAAGGTTGAACGAATTGTAGATGAGACCTTTTTTAAACAAAAACCACAGATGAGGTACAGCCAACAATTGACAATAAAAATTTACGTCAACAAATTTTATTACAATTTACTGCTTTAATAGAATGTTCCAAACATTAAGATGGGGATTAAAGAATATATTTAAGGTTCAAATCACAGTATAAAACAAAACTAAACACATTTAACATTACAATAAAAAAAAATCCAGTTGACCTGACTGAACATAGTTGGATGATCAATATCAGTTTTCACTTTAAAAGGAGAATTAAGATAGGTTCAAATGCAGGTGCTGGTCATAAACTTAAATTATTGTGAAAAAGTTTATTTCAGTAAATTCATTCAAAAAGTGAAACTTGTATATTCATTCATTACACACAGACTGATGTATGAGCATGTACCATACAGCTTGAAATATATCAGTCTGTGTGCAATGAATGAATATAATCTACATGTTTCACTTTTTGAACAGAATTACTGAAATACATCAACTTTTTTCATGATGTTCTAATTTTATGACCAGCACCTGTAGTTTGTGTCTAAAACTTGGCTATGTCCAAGAGGGTGAAATACAGTTCTGAGGCTGATTGCCAGTCTTGTGGTCGCTGCAGTCCATTTTGTTCTACAGCCAGTTGCAGGTACTCCTCAATGAGTGGATCACCACACACATCAGTAGCTTGTGTTGCTTCAGGGAACACATCCAGTTCCGTCTCCTCAACAGCAAATACACAGTCCCTTGAACCATATCTGCAAAACAATAGAACAATAGAATTGAAGATGCAAATGTGAAGGATTATTTTTACATTTACTACAAATACTTTTACTGGCTTCATCAGTTCGTGATTTACAACTTTCACTGGAGCGGTTTGCAGCTGAGTGTGATGCGGCCGGGATGAGGATCAGTTCCTCCAAATCCGAGGCCATGGTCTTGAGCCGGAAAAGGGTAGCATGCCCTCTCCGGGTCGGGGAGGAGGTCCTGCCCCAAGTGGAGGAGTTTAAGTATCTCGGGATCTTGTTCACGAATGAGGGAAAACTGGAGCGTGAGATCGATAGGCGGATAGGTGCAGCGTCCGCAGTGAAGCGGGCGCTGTACCGGTCTGTCGTGGTGAAGAGAGAGCTGAGTCAAAAGGCAAAGCTCTCAATTTACCGATCGATCTACGTTCCCACCCTCATCTATGGTCATGAGCTTTGGGTTATGACCGAAAGAACAAGATCTCGGATACAAGCGGCTGAAATGAGTTTTCTCCGCAGGGTGTCTGGACTCTCCCTTAGAGATAGGGTGAGAAGCTCAGTCATCCGGGAGGGACTCGGAGTAGAGCCGCTGCTTCTCCACATCGAGAGGAGCCAGTTGAGGTGGCTCGGGCATCTGGTTAGGATGCCTCCTGGACGCCTCCCTGGTGAGGTGTTCCGGGCATGTCCCACCGGGAGGAGACCCAGAGGAAGACCCAGGATACGCTGGAGGGACTATGTCTCTCGGCTGGCCTGGGAACGCCTTGGGATTCCCCTGGAGGAGCTGCTCCAAGTGGCTGGGGAGAGGGAAGTCTGGGCCTCCCTACTTAGGCTGCTACCCCCGCAACCCGACAATAATAATAATAATAATTGTCTAAGCTTGTCATCTGCGTATGTTTCCCATACACAGACGAAATTCGTCTCTGCATTTAACCCAACCGCCTACCAGGCGGTGCAGTGAGCAGCCATAGAAGGCGCTCGGGGAGCTGGAGAAATAGGTGTGCACTCATA
>JBBPBX010090963.1:0-14021 GCA_038048925.1 Garcialebias charrua
CAAGCTGGTGGGCCTTGCTCTCTACGGTGGCTTCATTTAATTTGTGTTTCACAAATTTTCAGATAAGGTGGAGGCCTCTGCACATGAGGCTCCTGATACCACAACAGCCGTTTTTGTTTGACCTTGTCACAGGTCGACAAATTAATAGGAATCACTGATTTTTATTTAATTTCACATCTTGGACTCCATGTTGGCTGCCGCAGGCATCACATGGTGGGACTGCACACTGTGCAATGAGACCCACTTTACTTGATTTTTCACAGAAAATCAGTACAAAGATGGACGTTCAAACAGGTGCATCACCTGATGGGGCCTCCTCTTTTATCGCACGTAGATGGACATCTGCTTCAGCGTATGCTAATTACTTAGCTGCGGTGGACGTCTGTCAGGATAAGTGGGAAAGTCCCCTGTCGTTCTGCGACAGGCTGATGTCTGTCTACTCCGGTGGCAAAACTGTCCCTGGACTGGAGGAGGAGGAGGAGTTTAAAGGTCTTTTCATTAAGAATCTCATGCCTTTCCAGAAGAAATGTGTTCGCTTCCATGTTAATTGCAAAGAGAGTACCATGGCAGAAATTAAACAATGTGCTGTGGAATTTTTTGACATGCTCGAACGAAAAAAACCCTCAGTGGTGTGCCCAGGTCAAAAGGTCACATCCCACTCGCAGGAAGTAGAAGAGGTTCCCTCTCCTTCAGAGTGCGAATGTGAACAGGTTTTTCATGATAACACACCACAGATGGTGTCCAGCTGGAACAGTGACTCTGATCGGTTCACTGGGAGTCCTGCTTCCCCCGCCCCTCAGGTTGAAAACCCTGAGATGAGCAGAGAACCACACAAGGTAGGTGTTCGCTCTCTAGATGAACCCAGATGGTTTGAATCGAACCAAAAGAGTTCTCTCATGGATCTCACAGTAGGTGAAATTCGAAGGAGGTTGCATGGGCACCGTGAACCGTTGAAAAATGGTCTGTCCCAACATGTACCCATGAGAAGCGGCCCTCCTGCCCCTCGAACTGCACAGTTTGAGACATGCAATGAGTCACACATGCTCCAGATTATGGAAACGGCGCCTCCGCGCATGGACGTGACTGAGGTTGTGAGTTGTTTGTCAAATGTTTTGAATGTTACTGTGGGTGACCAAGCTGACACAACGTGTGACGTTGTCCTTGATGATAACACAAACAACGTTGTTCATCCTGATGAAGCGACGCGCAGCACTGCCTTTTGCAACAACTCAGTGCACACAGTTGACAACAACAACGTCAACACTGACATAAATGCTGACAGCAAACAAATTGCTGAAAATCCACATCCTGAAGGTCATGAGGCAGACAGCCATCATGATGCTGACAGCGACGACGATTACACAGACAGAGTCACACGTACACAGAAACGTGTGGAAAAACCTGAATGGTTTCTGTGTAACTTTATAAAAAGGGGAATAGCTAAGAGAGCTTACCTGCCACTCACATTGGAAGGGGTCCTCGCGCAAGAAGCACTCCTGGTTTGCGGCTCAGACGTGTCTATCATGTCAGCCAAACTGTTTGAGGAGCTAAGGACCGCCGCTAACGATGTTGACAGGCAATAATAATAATAATAATAATTGTCTAATCTTGTCATCTGCGTATGTTTCCCATACACAGACGAAATTCGTCTCTGCATTTAACCCAACCACCTACCAGGTGGTGCAGTGAGCAGCCATAGAAGGCGCTCGGGGAGCTGGAGAAATAGGTGTGCACTCATAGACACCCCAAGATGTGTAGTGGCCGGGACGCGAACCCGCGTCCTTCGGGTCCCAAGTCAAACGCCCTAACCACTACACCAGGCAAATACCCTTTGTGAAAGACACTTATGGTGAGCAACAAGGCCTTGCAAAGACGAGAACAACCCTAATAGCCATGGTTCACATGCAGATTGGCGAAATGTCACTATACCACCCGGTATATGTGTCTGAACTTGACTCACTCCAGACTCCATTTGTGGTTGGCCAAGATTTTATTAATCGCTTTGAAGCGATTATAAATTATGGCAATCAGACAATGTGGGCCACAGTGAGCAGTCCACTGCCAATCGTGGTACCTCCCCAAGGTCAGGACACTGACTGTCTAACAACAGGTACCGCTGAGGTCACATGGGATTCCCCAACCGAGACCACAGACCCGGTAAGTGAACCTTCAACTACAGGTGAGACAGAGGAGACTCAACAGTTGGACCAGACTCTGGCCCATCACGAGGACCTCCTCTGCGAGCTGACACCTTCAGCACTCACTGAACACTACCTACCACCGGTAGAAGAAGGTGTGGAGATCCAAGGGTCCCACACCGATGACGCTGTACTGTCCTATGGGACAGGTAATGCGGCAAACAGCCAAGATTTCAGTGAAGTCTTGGTTCAAGGACATCCGAGTCCTGAAAGTGACAGTTTACAACACGCTGACAGTCACTTGGACTTCATGGTTACAGATTTTGAGGACCCCTCCTCAAACAAAAGGGGGGCAAACTCACACTTCCTACCACAGGTAGAGGACGGTGTAGAGATCCGAGGATCACACACCGAGAACGCTGTACTGTCCTCTGGGACAGGTAATTCGGCTATCAGCCAAGCTTTCAATGAAACCTTGGTTCCAGAGCATTTGAATCTAGAACTACTCAGAAGTGACATAGTTCTTACAGACTCAAAGAGCACCTCTTCATTCATGAAGTGGGAAGACATACATCACAACGACAGTGACCCGTCGCAATCTGACCAGTCAGACACACTTGCGACTGTGCCAACAGTTGTGACACACCTGAATTACGCAGAAAGAGGTAAACGTACAGAGATACGTTGGCCGAAACCTAAGAAGTTCCTGCGTACTGTCTACTCTAAGCTGCGCGAACAGCCTAAACTAAACAATGGCATCCTAACTCGTGCCCATGGATGGACGTCCACACCTGTGCGCGTGGTCCCCCATGACCACAGGGGGGTGATGTTAGGTCATGCCCACGTCAAGGACAAAGATTTCAATAACCCCACAAACGACAAAGATCTCGCAAACTCACAGACTTCATGGGAAAACAAGGTCGTCCAAGCACAGGATAGTAAATAAACTAAACAGTTTAAACTATACTAGTTGCGAAAAGAAACCGTTCCAACTAGAACTTAGAAACGCTAAGCATAAAACCCACAACAAAAACTAACCTTAACAACCGTTTAAATCTGCAGGATTTAATTGACATCGGTTATAAAGCTAAGAACTGTTTTTCTTGTGTGTGACACGTTGGAATCTGACGACCAGAGTGAGTTTGTTGTAGTGAAACGTTGTTTTTAGTTGCTTAATTGCTACTTTTGTTGTTATTGAAGTTGTTATTGTTTTCTGAACACTCCCAGCCAAAAGAGGTTTTGATTGTTGATAAGTTGAAGACTTAAATGGATTTAACTATGCCAACATGCTGTTCATTTTGTTAAAGATCTCAATCTTTGAAGAGTCATTGTAGATTAATACTACTTAAGGTACTATAATCTACACTGATCTCCCAATCATTTAGGTAGGACCGATTCGATCGTTTCTATTCTAGATCTATTCATTTTGATGAGTCTCGCCATAGACTTCAAAATTTATAGGGAATACCAAATCTTGCGTTGTTCGTCTAAAAGACAACAGACATTTAGACCAAACTAGTTTTCAATAATGAATGGAGGAATAGTTTGAAAGAAGAGGTCTTCGTTACAGAAGCCCTCCACATTTCTATAGGTATAGATCCCTATACTCTGATTTTTACAGCATTGATCCACCCCTTAATTGGTAATTGTAGCTGATCTAATCCATGATAGCTTACATACCAGGTGCATATAGGTAAGGCTTAATGTAAAATCCCAATCATAAGCCCACCTAAAACCACATAATTGCATGACACATTGAACCAGGGTGGCACCGACTGGAAGCCATCCAGCCTGCAACCTTCGATGTGGGGACCTGCTGATCCAACGTTGATCTTCAACCTTCATCTAAGGGCCGCCCCCTCTGCTTCAATCGAGGGATCCCCTCTACATGCTGAGTAAAATCCATTCTTGCTGATGAAATCAATAACCCCCATCGTTGTGGATTTACCGTTGTGGATTATAAGACTTTGTTTTCCAAAGGATCACAGACTCAGTTTTCCATGGGTTAACAGACTATGTTTTCCAGAGGATTGAAAGCTTACCGCAATGGGATTACTTACAAACAGTATGGAATTTCCAAAAACATTATGGGAGTATAATTTTGAACTTTTTTTGACTTTTTTTTTCCACTTGCTGGATTACATAGAGGTCAGAGACATTCGGTGGTATCCTTTCGTGTTGGAACTCATCTCCAAGGACAGGCGATGACTTCCAAAAAGGGGGACTGTAGTGATACAGGCCTTCTGTCTTGACCTTCAAGTACACCTCTCTGCATCTCTTTGAAACTCTCAGTGTTACACCTTCTTGAAACTCTCAAGGAGACAAATGGACACTTTTAATTTTTACAATTATTATGAATTAATGGACACTAATTAATCAGATTGAACTTTCTTTTTAATGTGTGTTAATTCAGAATTGATCAACAGTATATTTTGTCATTTTAATGATGATCTGTTACTTGCATGAGTTTGACTTCTGCTGGTTTATTCTACAATACAAGTGTGCTCTGAAATCTAGGACATGAGTCAGGGTAAGCTGTTCACTCTCTTCTCTGTTTTGTCTGCAACCTAGACTCAACAGGCCAGTCCATCTGGCTGTTTATGTAAACAGTTTTCCTGTTGTCCGTCAAGAGTCTTTCTGCCTATGGAATTAAACTTCCATCTTTTATTTTGTTAGTTCAGCCAGTAGTCGTTAAGGAGGTGGGTCAGATCCCGCCTCCCATATAAAGGTGCACTTCCTATTTGGACTTTAGTGCTTTGGAGAGAACTAACTCGCAACTGGCTTCTCTCCTCTGGGAAAGCTGGAGACGTTCCGGTCATATGTCAACTAGACCCACGTTTCAGCTGGAATCACAGTAAAGCCTTACTGTGATCCTTTCACTCATTTCTGAAAGAATTTGTTTTCTGAAGTTTATTTTGAAAATCCGTCAGTGCGATTGGGGCCTGTTCCTGCCGGTGAAAGCGTGCTCCCGCTCGTCTGATCCAGATATACACGCACAAAGTCATCTGGACGTTCACTGGACAACACAGTCCGTTAGTGTCCACAAACTTCTCAGCCCTCACCTCCTCTAGACGTATCGTCACCAGGTAAAGAGGCTTGTTTGTATGTTGCACGTGTTGGAAGTACAGCTGGACCTGTTTGGGAAAGGCATGCCACCCTGGTTGGTTCAAAATAATCAACTTCAGTTAACTTAGCTTTCATCTTCTTTCTCCTATTTCTTATTTTTCATAAGCTATTAATCTGTCAAGTAAATGTGCCAACAGTTTAAGTTCCTAACTGTCTGTTTGTTTTAATTTGAATTCTTGTCAACGTAGTTATTAAATCAGAGCTAATATCGATACAAATGTTTAATGTAATTTTTGTGATAGTTTCAATAAAAGGTCTATTTTCTGGTAGACCAACATAAGTTGAAGTCTCTTGTGAAATTACATTTCTGGCTAATCACATCACAGATTTATTGATTTATTCTGAAAAAGTTGAGACCCCGTGAATTGGTGGCATGTTTGTGCAGATAAAAGTCTGCTCAGACCTGCGCATCTAAAACTATAGGTAAGTCAGTAAACTGACTTTGCAAGTGTTTAGTTACACAAACGCCCTATAGATTGTTAGGGTCCAGGCTCAGGGACCGTGGAAAGAACCCATTTGCAGACAGGACTCAGGAGGCAAAGTACAAAAATAAATACTTTAATTGTTCAAACAGAAAAAAGGCTGACAATGGCAGCATAACTCACATAACTCAGGGAACTCGGGGAACAGGACTAGGATGAACCCAAAACGATGACGAACCGACAAAGACAGAACTCACAGAGGAACTTATATACACACAGGCAGGGCTTGGGACAAAGGTGAAAATAATCAGACTGATTGGAGCACAACACCAGGAAGGACCAGAGTGAACACTTGGGGAAGTAATAAATAACAGACCAGGGCAAGGGAACTAACTAAAACATGTAACATGAATAACTAAACTGGGGCTGAACAGAGAAGTAAACTAAACAGGAATTTAACTAATCTGGAGCAGGACAGGGAAATAAACTAAATCTGAAATAACTAAAATGGAGCAGGGTAGGTTGAATGGAAAACACATGGAAAGTCCAGGAGAGGGAGCCAACCTCACAGTGGGAACAAAGAGCTGACTAAACAAACAGAACACAGAAACAAAAACAGAAAGCTTAACAGGGCAAGACAAAGACACTAGACAACTGAGAGGAGACAAAGAACTAAATTAAACTCAAGAGAAGACTAAAAGAAACACAAACAGACAGAACACAGAAACACCAGACAACAGAAGACAGACCATGACAGAACCTCCCCCTCAAGGGACGTCACCTGACGTCCCACAAAGCACAAACACAGAACGGGCGGGAGGATGGGGGAAAACACAAGGACGGAGGGCCAGAACAAACTAAACAAAAACCGACAGGGCAAGACCTGGGCAACGTTCAAAAACAGAAGAGTGGCCGGGCGGGCGGCTGACCGGGAGGCCATCCATCGCCAGGAGCCAGGTCAGGCGGTCGACCGGGAGGCCGTCCATCGCCAGGAGCCAGGTCAGGCGGTCGACCGGGAGGCCGTCCCGCACGAGGAGCCTTGGAGACCATAGCAGACAACACGGGGACCAGAGGAACTGCAAACGGCGAAGATGAAACCCTAGGAGCCGCAGACAACGAAGGCGAGGCCACAGGAGCCGCAGACGACAAAGGCGATGCCACAGGAGCCGCAGACGACGAAGGCGAGGCCACAGGAGCCGCAGACGACGAAGGCGAGGCCACAGGAGCCGCAGACGACGAAGGCCAGACCTCAGGAGCCGCAGACGACGAAGGCCAGACCTCAGGAGCCGCAGACGTCGAAGGCCAGACCTCAGGAGCCGCAGACGTCGAAGGCCAGACCTCAGGAGCCGCAGACGTCGAAGGCCAGACCTCAGGAGCCGCAGACGTCGAAGGCCAGACCTCAGGAGCCGCAGACGTCGAAGGCCAGACCTCAGGACAGCAGAAGACGTGAGGAGGGTCCTCCGGGACCCCCTCGGTACAGGATACAGGAGGAAGGTCCTCCGGGACCCCCTCGGCACAGGATACAGGAGGAAGGTCCTCCGGGACCCCCTCGGCACAGGATACAGGAGGAAGGTCCTCCGGGACCCCCTCGGCACAGGATACAGGAGGAAGGTCCTCCGGGACCCCCTCGGCACAGGATACAGGAGGAAGGTCCTCCGGGACCCCCTCGGCACAGGATACAGGAGGAAGGTCCTCCGGGACCCCCTCGGCACAGGATACAGGAGGAAGGTCCTCCGGGACCCCCTCGGCACAGGATACAGGAGGAAGGTCCTCCGGGACCCCCTCGGCACAGGATACAGGAGGAAGGTCCTCCGGGACCCCCTCGGCACAGGATACAGGAGGAAGGTCCTCCGGGACCCCCTCGGCACAGGATACAGGAGGAAGGTCCTCCGGGACCCCCTCGGCACAGGAGACAGGAGGGGCTCCTTCCTGGGAGGCACCCGCCAAAGACACTGGAGCTTCTGGAAGGCCCGTAGGTTCTGGACCTCCTGCTGCAGGTTCTAGGTCTCCCGCTGCAGGTACTGGGTCTCCCGTTGCAGGTACTGGGTCTCCCGTTGCAGGTACTGGGTCTCCTGCTGCAGGTACTGGGTCTCCTGCTGCAGGTTCTGGGTCTCCTGCTGCAGGTTCTGGGTCTCCTGCTGCAGGTTCTGGGTCTCCTGCTGCAGGTTCTGGGTCTCCTGCTGCAGGTTCTGGGTCTCCTGCTGCAGGTTCTGGGTCTCCTGCTGCAGGTTCTGGACCTCCTGCAGACACTAGGGACACAGGAAAATCAGGAGATACTGCAGTTTCTGCAATAGATGAGTCTCTAACTGTAGGAGGCTGGAGGCTTGTGGCCACAGGATGAGAGTTAGGTGCAGCAGGCTTTAGAGCCCTTATCTCACTCAAAAGCCCTTTATAAAAAGGAAGCTGGGCCAGACCAGGTTGAGAAAACACAAGGCTTTCTGCAGAGGAAAGCAAAAGGTTAATACAGTCTGGATTGTCCATGGCAGAGGTCAGCAAACGTAATAAGGTTTGATTTATTGAAGCAAAGTCACTGGTCTGGAGCTGGGACGAGTGGGACCCAGTCTCGCCGAACTGAGCAGGAACAGCTGTACATGTCGGAGGTGTGGGGTCGAGCTTCGTCCTCACCGGAATCCTGGGAGGTGAGGCAACGGGGACCGCGCCCACAGTGACATTGGAGCTGGGCACAGGGGACTCAGTCTCACCGGACCGAGCGGGAACCACTGGACGGACCGGAGGTGTGGTGGACCCTCTCCGGGTCTTGTTTTTGCCTCTCTTACGACGAGGTTGTGAGTGGACCACGGGGGCAAGCCAGAGTTCGTCCTCTGACTCTGCGTCCTCACCCGACGTCCACCCAGAGTAAGTCGGCACGGGAGCTGAGGAAAAACTGGACCTGGGTGTTGTGTGGCTACCTTTAGTCCTTCTCTCCTCCTGCAGCAGGAGAGGTGAAGGCAGAATCTCCACCGCCTGGCTGTACTCCGTCAGGTCCAGGACGGGTTTAGTCCAATAGGTACCACATCGGATGGTGGTTCTCCTCATCTTGAAGAAAACTCAAAAAACAGGTAAGCAAAAAACAAAAACAAAAAAAACTCAGGAGAACCTGTCTGCTGGGCTCAGAAACTGGTCGGTTCGTACTGTTAGGGTCCAGGCTCAGGGACCGTGGAAAGAACCCATTTGCAGACAGGACTCAGGAGGCAAAGTACAAAAATAAATACTTTAATTGTTCAAACAGAAAAAAGGCTGACAATGGCAGCATAACTCACATAACTCAGGGAACTCAGGGAACAGGACTAGGATGAACCCAAAACGATGACGAACCGACAAAGACAGAACTCACAGAGGAACTTATATACACACAGGCAGGGCTTGGGACAAAGGTGAAAATAATCAGACTGATTGGAGCACAACACCAGGAAGGACCAGAGTGAACACTTGGGGAAGTAATAAATAACAGACCAGGGCAAGGGAACTAACTAAAACATGTAACATGAATAACTAAACTGGGGCTGAACAGAGAAGTAAACTAAACAGGAATTTAACTAATCTGGAGCAGGACAGGGAAATAAACTAAATCTGAAATAACTAAAATGGAGCAGGGTAGGTTGAATGGAAAACACATGGAAAGTCCAGGAGAGGGAGCCAACCTCACAGTGGGAACAAAGAGCTGACTAAACAAACAGAACACAGAAACAAAAACAGAAAGCTTAACAGGGCAAGACAAAGACACTAGACAACTGAGAGGAGACAAAGAACTAAATTAAACTCAAGAGAAGACTAAAAGAAACACAAACAGACAGAACACAGAAACACCAGACAACAGAAGACAGACCATGACATAGATTTGTTACATATTGGTGGCCCTACAGGTCTTCTGAAAGATTAAATTTATTAAGTTGTTTTTGTATCGTATTGTCACGGTGTTTGTTGGCATAGTTTGCATCCTGTTGTGGACTTGTGGGATAGTTTTGGCTGGTGAGTGTCTCAGAGATTGCTAATCGTGGCATTGTCTGGTGCGTTCCCGTTAGAATTATCTTTTCTTTCACATTTCAACGTATGCTTGAAGCTGCGGATGAATGAATGTTTGTTTGTGAGACGTTTTATTACGTGTCGCGAGGCTGCATGCATTTTTTCGTTTTGTGACCGCCGTGTCACCTCTGCTTCATTTTATTACATCTGCGGTTTGCTGTTGAAGGTCTGTTTCACTCATTTGCTGCTCCATTTTTACCTAATCTGTTACAACGTGTTGTTAGCCGAGGTTCGGGTGAAACCCACTCAGCTTTTGGACCGGACGGGTTCCGGTTCCGAGTGACGTAAAGTCCGTTGTTGTACACAGTTAGCGTGCTGCCTTCTCTGGGAGGCGTGGGAGCTAGCCTGGATGTGTTGAGCTCATTAACAGAATTTTCTGCGGTGTAAAAATACGTTTATTTTGTGAAAGAGTGTCCAGGACTCTGGGTCGAGCTAACGTTAGCATTACAGAGACAAAATGGCTGCTTAAAGCGCTGTGATTGGTCCATTGTGTGTCGTGTTCAAAAAAGTTGGTTTCTGTAGACTCTGGTTGTCAGATTCATTTTTGCACACATTTCTGACAGTTTATCTGTGTTGTTTGGGTTCTATGCACGTGATATCGTCGAAGACTGGCTTAACCGCGGTGTTTTGCGATATTTATGACTGTTTTAGAACGTTGAAAAGTCCGTTCCACGCTTTTGTTCGACCGACCGCAGGTCCGTGAACACAACGCTCGAACGGCGCGTCACACGTGGGTGGCGTTAGGTTTGGAAGACACACTTTCCCATGAACACTTGGGTTTTAGAACTACAGTTCTGTCTTCGCTGTGATTGGTCGATTTCGCTGTAGGTGTTGACGCTTGAAGGAGTGAGGAGCTCACATCCTCGTCAACTTTCGCTTCAGTTGTTTGTCCCAGACAAGTTTCCATGCTTGTTTGTCCATTACTGTCATTGAAAAGACTGTTTAAACGCGGTGTTTTTGAGATTTTAATGGGTGGATTGAGTCAGTTGCTCTGAAACTGCCGATCGCCATGTGACCAGGTCACGTGACACCGGGAGCTGCAACTGTTTTATGAGGACCGACCTTATTTCTTTTAAACGCAGTTTAAAAGGTTTCTCAGTTCAACCGATTTTGCTCACATGATTTCGTTTTTGTGAGCCTGGGGTCCTAAAGCTAAAACACGTAACGCTTTAGATCTGTCTGATTGATGCTGTTCATCTGTTGTTAGATGTCTGTGTGGGCTAAAAGCTGCAGCTTCGCTCACGGGTGATAACAGCGCCTCTATAGCGGTCAGATAGAGAAATTACAGTTGCTGTGATAAACTCATTTCCAACGCTGTGCCCCCTGCTGGTTACTTTAGAAGACGCAGTCTTCCTGTAATTTGTACATGTTGAATGTTCCTGTTTTAAACGGGAAACATTTTGAAATATTGTACTCACAGCATCCTTTTAATTTGATTTTCGCAGAAAATCAAATGTTGATGGCAGAACAGTTACACAGATTTAATACAGACATGTCTGCTTTTTGATGAAACTTGACACTTTTATCATCAATTCTGTGCAAAAAGCTGTCTGTCCCTGTTTTTTTTAAACTGCAAGTTTAAAATAACACACAGGAGGCATCTTTTGTCTTGGTTTTCACAAGAATCACACACAAATAGCCGACCTTGATGGTCGTCTCATGGGTTGACAATTTATTTACAATCACTGATTTTTGTTAAATTTCACATCTTGGATGCTACTGAGCAGCTGCACACAGGCCCTCCTATTTATTTTAGATACAAGTTTATTTAGAATAACAAGCTGGTGGGCCTTGCTCTCTACGGTGGCTTCATTTAATTTGTGTTTCACAAATTTCCAGATAAGGTGGAGGCCTCTGCACATGAGGCTCCTGATACCACGACAGCCGTTTTTGTTTGACCTTGTCACAGGTCGACAAATTAATAGGAATCACTGATTTTTATTTAATTTCACATCTTGGACTCCATGTTGGCTGCCGCAGGCATCACATGGTGGGACTGCACACTGTGCAATGAGACCCACTTTACTTGATTTTTCACAGAAAATCAGTACAAAGATGGACGTTCAAACATGTGCATCACCTGATGGGGCCTCCTCTTTTATCGCACGTAGATGGACATCTGCTTCAGCGTATGCTAATTACTTAGCTGCGGTGGAAGTCTGTCAGGATAAGTGGGAAAGTCCCCTGTCGTTCTGCGACAGGCTGATGTCTGTCTACTCCGGTGGCAAAACTGTCCCTGGACTGGAGGAGGAGTTTAAAGGTCTTTTCATTAAGAATCTCATGCCTTTCCAGAAGAAATGTGTTCGCTTCCATGTTAATTGCAAAGAGAGTACCATGGCAGAAATTAAACAATGTGTTGTGGAATTTTTTGACATGCTCGAACGATGAAAAACACCCTCAGTGGTATGCCCAGGTCAAAAGGTCACATCCCACTCGCAGGAAGTAGAAGAGGTTCCCTCTCCTTCAGAGTGCGAATGTGAACAGGTTTTTCATGATAACACACCACAGATGGTGTCCAGCTGGAACAGTGACTCTGATCGGTTCACTGGGAGTCCTGCTTCCCCCGCCCCTCAGGTTGAAAACCCTGAGATGAGCAGAGAACCACACAAGGCAGCTGTTCGCTCTCTAGATGAACCCAGACGGTTCGAATCGAACCAAAAGAGTTCTCTCATGGATCTCACAGTAGGTGAAATTCGAAGGAGGTTGCATGGGCACCGTGAACCGTTGAAAAATGGTCTGTCCCAACATGTACCCACGAGAAGCGGCCCTCCTGCCCCTGCCCCTCGAACTGCACAGTTTGAGACATGCAATGAGTCACACATGCTCCAGATTATGGAAACGGCGCCTCCGCGCGTGGACGTGACTGAGGTTGTGAGTTGTTTGTCAAATGTTTTGAATGTTACAGTGGGTGACCAAGCTGACACAACGTGTGACGTTGTCCTTGATGATAACACAAACAACGTTGTTCATCCTGATGAAGCGACACGCAGCACTGCCTTTTGCAACAACTCAGTGCACACAGTTGACAACAACAACGTCAACACTGACATAAATGCTGACAGCAAACAAATTGCTGATGATCAGCGTCCTGAAAGTCCAGATGCTGACAGCAAACAAATTGCTGAAAATCCACATCCTGAAGGTCATGAGGCAGACAGCCATCATGATGCTGACAGCGACGACGATTACACAGACAGAGTCACACGTACACAGAAACGTGTGGAAAAACCTGAATGGTTTCTGTGTAACTTTATAAAAAGGGGAATAGCTAAGAGAGCTTACCTGCCACTCACATTGGAAGGGGTCCTCGCGCAAGAAGCACTCCTGGTTTGCGGCTCAGACGTGTCTATCATGTCAGCCAAACTGTTTGAGGAGCTAAGGACCGCCGCTAACGATGTTGACAGGCAAATACCCTTTGTGAAAGACACTTATGGTGAGCAACAAGGCCTTGCAAAGACGAGAACAACCCTAATAGCCATGGTTCACATGCAGATTGGCGAAATGTCACTATACCACCCGGTATATGTGTCTGAACTTGACTCACTCCAGACTCCATTTGTGGTTGGCCAAGATTTTATTAATCGCTTTGAAGCGATTATAAATTATGGCAATCAGACAATGTGGGCCACAGTGAGCAGTCCACTGCCAATCGTGGTACCTCCCCAAGGTCAGGACACTGACTGTCTAACAACAGGTACCGCTGAGGTCACATGGGATTCCCCAACCGAGACCACAGACCCGGTAAGTGAACCTTCAACTACAGGTGAGACAGAGGAGACTCAACAGTTGGACCAGACTCTGGCCCATCACGAGGACCTCCTCTGCGAGCTGACACCTTCAGCACTCACTGAACACTACCTACCACCGGTAGAAGAAGGTGTGGAGATCCAAGGGTCCCACACCGATGACGCTGTACTGTCCTATGGGATAGGTAATGCGGCAAACAGCCAAGATTTCAGTGAAGTCTTGGTTCAAGGACATCCGAGTCCTGAAAGTGACAGTTTACAACACGCTGACAGTCACTTGGACTTCATGGTTACAGATTTTGAGGACCCCTCCTCAAACAAAAGGGGGGCAAACTCACACTTCCTACCACAGGTAGAGGACGGTGTAGAGATCCGAGGATCACACACCGAGAACGCTGTACTGTCCTCTGGGACAGGTAATTCGGCTATCAGCCAAGCTTTCAATGAAACCTTGGTTCCAGAGCATTTGAATCTAGAACTACTCAGAAGTGACATAGTTCTTACAGACTCAAAGAGCACCTCTTCATTCATGAAGTGGGAAGACATACATCACAACGACAGAGACA
>JBBPBX010090964.1:0-14021 GCA_038048925.1 Garcialebias charrua
GAGAGAGAGAGAGAGAAAGAGAGAGAGAAAGAGAAAGAGAGAGAGAGAAAGAGAGAGAGAGAGAAAGAGAGAGAAAGAGAGAAAGATTGAAAGATTGAAAGGTTGTTTGTCTTGACTTGTGTTTGTCTTGACTTGTGTTTGTCTTCACTCGCAACATGTCTCGTGTCCAGACCCCACCTCTCACAGAGGCTGCTTCTTATGGACACCAGTGTCCCCTGCGTTCCAATAAGGAAGAAGTGAATAAAGATAACGGTTGGATGGATGATGTTTAGACCACCAGTGGTGAATTATGACTATAGGAGCTAGGCCTTAAGTTAGGAAGTCACATTTATGTAGGGTCGCCTACATATCATATACAGGTAGTCCCCGACTTACGAGCGAGTTCCGTTACAACGAGGCGCTCGTAACACGGAAATCTCGTAATTTGGAACGGCCGCCACGTGTCTCGTAAGTCCGGAATTTCGCTCGTAAGTTGGAACGGTTTTGCTAGCGCGACTACAAACACTCGTTTTTCATCGAAAAACTGCTTATGAGTGCATAAAAATGATCGGAAACGTGTGTCCACATGTTTAGCTAACGAACTGTGGTGAAAAAACACAGAAAAACTCAGTATTTTTTGCGTTTTTTCCAAAAATTTGCCAGCTCGTAAGTCTGGATCCTCGTAAGTTAGAGCGCTCGTAAGTCGGGGACTACCTGTATGGGGCGGCCGTGGCACAGTGTTAATGGCAGTCCACCCCCGATCGGAAGGTTGGAGGTTCGAATCCCGCGTCCGCTCACCATGTGTCGTTGTGTCCCTGGGCAAGACACTTAACCCCGAGTTGCTCCCGGTAGGTCTGGATGGCGCCTTGCAAGGCAGGCTACCACTACCGGTGTATGAATGTGTGTATGAATGGGTGGATGGCTGGTATTGTAAAGCGCTTTGGGGCTCCTCACAGGGGGCTGGAAAGCGCTATATAAATAAGCTCCATTTACCATTTACATATTGTAGCGTCCATAAACACGCTGACATCAGACAGAATCAGTCTGCTCACATCGCTTTGCCTTTAGTTTCACAATACAGGAATTCACTGAATATGAAGTGTGTCGTCCCCCCCCCCCCACACACACACACACACACACTTTTATCTGTCAAGAACAACGTCTGACTTGTAGTACAGGTAGTCCCCGACTTACGAACCAGTTCTGTTCCTGCGTCGCGTCGTAACTCGAAAATCGACGTGTCGGAAAATACGTCCAAACGGCACCTCATATGTACAGTACTGTATTTTACCAAGCACTTAGTCTATCTAACACATTACCCTACATAATTATCAAAAACCACATGCATTCGGTGCCATAATGAAGGGGAAAAATAGTTAATTTCTTACTGGTAGCTGATGAATTCTTCCTCCGTCTTTTAGCATGTTAGCTCGTTGCTCAGTTGTAGCCTCTCTGCCTCATAAACCTCAGCTCCAAACAATAAGGTCTCCTGCCAGTGGCGGCTGGTAATTTTTTTTATGGGGGGGCGCCATAAACTGTTTAACTTTTTTAAACATGTGTAGAAGTATGCATAATTATGTTTGTATACTGTAAAGTAAGTTTGATCATGTTTTTATTTGTATATATCAGGTGTATCCATTTGTATAAAACTATCATTAATAAAACATGGTTCATCTTCACCTTGTTTGAGGCATCAGTGTGAAAAGAGAATGGGAGTGTTCTGCTTCCACTTTTCAATTTTTGGACAACTTCTATCATATTCTGTTATAATTATTTTAGTAATACAAGTTCATAATATAAATAGAATTGTGAGGGTCCAGACTTAAATAAGGACAAAGGTGTTCAAAAATCCACCAAATAATTCAATTTAATAGTTCCAAAAATAAACTAACAAAGAATTAAATTTCAATGAAAAATAAATCAAAAGATAATAACAAATTTGGGCCCAACTTAAACAGGTCAACTGAAGTCTAACAAGGAGGAATGATTCCAGATTAGATTTTAAATAACTGATTTATGGGGAAGAAAAATGATCTATTTTACTGTGATTATGTTATTTCAACAACCTAGTAAACAAAACAACTTGATATTATATATGAATGTTATAATATAATGTGATACGATAAATAAGACTGACTTATCTAATAAGTATTAGACATATGATTATTTTATTATTAACCTTGTGGTGCCCAGCCCACTAAACACAGGGATAACAGTTATATTTGTGCTTTTTATCTGTAGAACAGGAGAGTTTGCAGGCTGTCACTCATAACACTGACCGTCATTATTTAAGCTTGCATTATTAGCTTGGGTCATGGGCACATAAGAAAATCTTCCATGGCACATTTTTATCTGTATAAATACTTAATAATTCAATGTTAATAGGAACTAGTTACAGTACTTGCAAGGGGCTTTGTTCTCATTCTCCAGATCAATACTGTACAGTGTTAAGAAATAGTATAACACCCCCAGTGACATTTATTTAATATATAAAATTATTAATATTTGATACTTTTTTATGAGCAAATTTAAATAAATGTAGCCATCAGAGTCCAATACAATAACCAGGCGGCTAGTGCTAGCATGCTAACAAACAAACAAAGAAAAAAACAAACTCATCACTTCCCACTTGCAGTCAGCTGAAGGCTTTTTTCACAGAGCCATCTAATATCTGAGAGGCATATCAGTCAGAAATGCAAATAGATATTAGATAAAGGGCTTTAAATTATTTAAAACGTACCTGATCAAGCCTGTTTGAGTCACTGCACGGCTCTGTAATCCCAGACAGAAGAAGAAGAAAAAAACGACCGAAAGTGCATTGTTCTGTACGTACAGCTCACGTTGGACTGTCCAGGGCGTACAAAACAGCGCACTGAAGAGTCCCATTGTTTTGCCGCGTGGGAGCATCAGTACGCATGTGCCAGTTATAATTAGAGTCAATGGATCAGATAACAGCGCCCCAAACAGGAAATACGTCACCAATCAGAAAACGTTTTTTGAAACAAACAATATAACTCATCATTACTCATAAACTATTTATCCTACACAACTAAAAACATATATGCATATATTTCAAAATATTTTTATGTTATTATTTTATTTTTATAAATTTTTCTTAAAAGTATTAAATGTTAAATAGTCCTGAACTTCCAGTGGTGCGGCGCTCTGGCGCCCTCTATTGGCCGGCCGCCCCTGCATCCTGGAGAGACTTTATCTGAGCTTAAGGGCGAGATACACTCGAGCGTCCTCACGATACGCCTATACGCAGCGTACGTACGCTGTGGCAAAAGCGTAGCCCGCAAAAGTATTTTTTTACTACGCATACGCGATGCGCATACGCGATGCGCGGTGTCTGACCTAAACTTCCCCGGCGCCGGACTGTTTTGTATGTTACACAAATGAAATAAATTCCTCTTTTTTATCGCTGATCGGGCCTTTTCTTTTGTTTTTTTGCCTAAAGTCAAGTAACCGCTTCTTCCTCCGTTCACTCGATGAATGAAATGAATGAATTCAGGTCCTACCTGGGTGCGCAATGTTTTATATATTCCCTGGTGGGCTGTGTGCTGCAGGAAAAGCACTCCCTGTTATTATTTTTATTTCTGAGAGAACTTTTTATAACATATATAGTAGAAACACCGCATGAACACCGCCGCGGTCTTCAGCGAGCTGCTCATGATAGGTTTCACTTTGAGCTGACTGAAATCTGTCAATCATTTCAGTAGGCGTGTCAAAGTGACCAATCAGCGAGCTCAGTTGAATCCCCTCCGTGCTCAGCTGCTCATATTACAACAAGGAGAACGCGAGCGTTTGAAAGCTGATAGTTTCTGAAAGTATAGAAGCGAAAACATACGCACAAAATATGCGCGCATACGCACGTATACGGAGTCTGCTTCAGTGTATCTCGGCCTTTAGCCTTCTCTGCAGACAGTGAAGGCCTAACCAAAGAGTGCTCCTTCAAGCATGTTTCTGCCTGGAGGCAAAAACTTAAAATCTGATTTAATTTTCTTCACTTAAAAAGTTTCTTGCCGAACTGCGAAGTAGTTTACAGAAAATAAGATAAATTAGCAATAAATAAGAACCACTACATTGAAAATATATATATATTTTAAATAAAATAAATATAAAATAGATTTAAATGTAACATTTCATATGCACTGATTTTTTTAGGCCTTCTCTGAAGGTGGAGAAGGCCCTGAGGTTTCCCCACTGAGTCTCACGTTGTCTTCTCTCACAGTTACCTGTTGAACCCGTTCACCATCTTGTCCTGCATCGCCAAGTCGACCTGCGGCTTGAACAACGCCGTCATCTCCCTCTTCATCCTCGCAACAATAAAAGGTGGCCTTCAAAACCAGTGTCCACACTCTGTTAACGTTTGTTTCTGAAGCTTCACTGCTCGTTAAACAGAAACTGTTTGCAGGCACATCTTTGACTCCAAAGACGTTTTTTGAACCAATTTGTCTGAATCAAATACTGTTTTTTTTATTCTTAAACTGCTGTTGCAGATTTTATTGACATATTCTGTGTTTGTGTTTCAGGAAACGTCCTGCTGAGTGCCGTGTTTCTGTGTTTGGCCACTTATCAGTCCATATATCCCCTCACACTGTGCGCTCCAGCCATGCTGTATTTGATGCAGGTGTGTTGTACAACCCCAGTCCAGGAAAAGTGTGCATGTTGAGCAAAATGTAAATAAAAACTAGATAAATTGCATTTCCTGCGAAAATGCATGTATGAATGCCTTTTGTTCAAGAATTAGCAAAAAACGACTGAATATTATCTAAAATAGCAGAAATAAGCTTAAATTAACAGAAGGAATCAGAAAGAGCATAACTGTGAATAATCTGAAATATCTGAAACAATCTGAATTCTGAAACGAGTAGAAATAAGCAAAAAAAGTGGAAATTATCTGAAAAAGCTTAAGATAGCATAGACAGCTGAATATTATCTAAAATGGCGTAAATAAGCTTATATTAGCTGAAGGAATTAGAAATAGCATAATTATGAATATGGTAATCTGAAATCTGAAACAATCTGAAATCTGAAACAATCTGAAATAAGCAGAAAAAGTAGAAATAAACACAAAACGTGGAAATTGTGTGGAAAAAAGCTGAAATTCTCTTAAAAATAGCTGAATATTATCTAAAATATCAGAAAGAAGCTTAAATTTCTTAGAAATTAGTAGAGAGAGTACAGTTTTGCAGAATTAGGCTGGAAAAAGTTGAAATGAGTGCAAATAATGTGGAATTGGTTGAAACAAGCCTAAATTAGCATAAAACAGCTTAAATAGTAGCTAAAATAGCAGAAGAAGCTGAAATTAGCAGAAATAAGCACAAAGCAGCATAATCTGAAATATCTGAAACAATCTGAAATTTAAAAAAATCTGAAATAAGCAAAATAAAGTTGAAATTATCCAAAAAAAAGCTGAAATTGGCCAAAAACAGCTGAACAATAGCTAAAACAAGCAGAAATAATCTTAAATTACCAGAAGGAAGTGGGTAGAGCATGGTTTTGATGAATTAGGCTGAAAAAAGTTGGATTGATTACCGTTAAAAAAAATGTGGAAATAGCTGAAAAAGTTTAAATTAGCATAAAACAGCTAAATAGTAGCTGAAATAGCAGAAATATCTGAATCTTCAAAAGATTAGCTGAAAGGAGCATAATGATCTGAAATGAGCAAAAACAAGTCAGTAGAAGTACAAAAATGTTGAAGTAAGCTGAATAAAACTGAAAAGAGCACAAAGCAGTTGAAGAAACAGCTGAAATTAGCTGAAAGTAGCTGAAATATTGTTTTAAAATGTACAAGGAAGCTGAAGGAAGCTGAGCTGGTCCAAAATGTGAAAGGAGTAGTAAAATATTATAAAGACATCTAAAGATGTCAAGGATGTAAAATGAGCTCCATTCATTTTCAATGGGATAAAAATGGCGGAAATGGCTAACTATTTAAAAAAGCTAAAGTTGCAGCAATACCAAAAGTCCCTACGTCGCATATGTTGCATTCGCTTGTACCGTAGTCGGATTTTTCAGAGAGAAAAGCGGTTTTTAATTTTAAACTCAGTTTGAAAGGAATTTTTTTTTTGTTGTTGTTGCAAAAACGAACTTAGTTGAATGATAAAAGATATATACTGTATCTTGTATCATTTTATACAAATTTGTAAGATGGTGTCAGTGGACCTTTAACCTCATTAGTTGCAAATTGCTCCTCCAGCTGGTTCTTGTTCAGAACAATTATTTTTTACAGCTGGTTCGACCTGTAGAGATGTGTTGCTGCCATAAAATCAAAGTCAAAGTCAACTTTATTGTCAGAACTGCAATATGTACAGGACATACACAGAATTGAAATTGCGTTTCTCTCAGTCCCTCGGTGCAACAGTAACTATTTAAACATTGAAACACTGAAACATATAATAATAGACATAAGCATAAAATAGTAAAACTGTAACACTGTCCTGAGTTTTGCATAGTGGTATAAGAGTATGAAAATTTACACCAACTCTAAAACTAAAACTAGAACACTAAACATTTAATGAACATAATACTGTCCTGAGTTTTTGCATACTAGTATAAAAAAGTATAAAGAGTATAACTATAAAATAAACTAAAAATCCCAAACATATTAAATGTTTACTGTGATTAATTCAAAATAAAAGTGATTTGCAAGTTGTTTGCATTATTTAAAAATTTTATGCATCATCCCAGCTTTTTCTGAATTATGGTAGGCTTGTTTATAAGCTTAAGCTTGTAATTAAGACAGAGATGGTTTTGATTTGCTATTCTCCTTTTTCTCAGTTTGATGCTGTTTCGTGTTTTTCTTCTCCCGTAGCGTCAGTACATCCCCGTGAATGTTCGACGGGCCAGCTTCTGGTGGTTTGTCGTGCAGTATCTCTTCATGTACCTCGGCAGCCTGCTCGTCCTCGTCTGCCTCTCTTTCTTCCTGCTCGGCTCCTGGGACTACATGCCCTCCGTTTATGGCTTTATGTGAGTGGAGAAATAAAAGCTCAAAATGTTCATTACACTGTTTTTCCGGCTTGTTTTTGGCTCTGGGTGAGTTTATGTTCAAAACCAAATTTTGGCTGATTTCATAATTAAAACGTCTGCAGAACCTCGTTGTGATTGTTTGTGTTTCTGTCCTTTCAGTCTTTCAGTCCCGGACCTGACCCCGAACATCGGCCTCTTCTGGTACTTCTTTGCTGAGATGTTCGAGCATTTCCGCCTGTTCTTCCTCTGCGTTTTCCAAATCAATGTTTTCTTTTACACCATCCCTCTGTCCATCAAACTCAAGTAAGTTCTCCACCTCACTCCAGTCAAGCTCTACACATTAAAACAGCTGCGTTCTTCTTCATCCTAATCCTCCGGTGTGTGTGTGTGTGTGTGTGTGTGTGTGTGCACGCTGCAGGGAGCACCCCGTGTTTCTGATGTTCATGCAGTTAGCTGTGATCTCCATCTTTAAGTCTTACCCCACCGTGGGAGACACAGCCCTCTACATGTCCTTCCTTCCTGCTTGGGCTCACCTGTCCAGATGTAAGTGGGTAAAAAGCAAAATGCAAATTTTCAATAAATTCTTATAATTTTATTTAATTGTCATTGTTGGATAAATAAATATCCTTTCATAATCATTTACTCAGTCAGAATCAGAATAAGCTTTATTATCATTGTACCGGGATACAGTGAGATTATGTTCGTACAGTCGTTCGAAAGATGGGCGGCGTGCACGTTGCTGCTGCTACAAGAGCGCGGGTTCTTATTCTTTAACAGAATACTTTTTTAGATAGAATAAGGTAAAAGGCCATGAGGATGGATAGTGGTATTACAAAAAAGATCTTGTCACATCTTGTCCTATCAGGGCACTATTTGAGACATAAAAAAAACTACCAGCAAATCACATTTATAAACACGTTACATTAATGTCAAGATGTTGAGATTTGTCCATGAAGCACTTTCAGATAGGCCGTAGTCCTGATACAATGTTGTTGTTCAGCTGGCAGTTCTGATAAGCCTGCACAGAAGTTCTCGGGTGGGGTGGTGGGGGGGGGTTGCAATAGGCGAAGCTGGTTCCTTAGTTTACTCGTGTCCCAGGATACATTTGATAATCGGCTCGCATCCGAGGCCAAACGGGGCATTCAGATTCAGATAAGCCACAATTGTAGATTTTCATGTCAGCCTTGAGTCCTGCTGGAACTTTCCAGATCCAGGATGGACAGATTTATGGGCATTCCACAGATCCGTGCTATGAGCCTTCTTCAAGATTGACCCCAACATGCTGGCGAGTCCTAGAAGCCGTAGGTGGCTTGAGATTCTCACAAATTGCTTCCATCTTATGGTTTAGCTCGTAAATTAGCTGATTTTGAGTACTCTTAGCACAAACCAAACCTCCACACTGACTCGTAAGTTTTGTCATGGCTGAAACTGCTGCCAATGTCTTCTTCAAAAGTTGATAACACAGGAACCCGCCGATGCCAAAAAGCAGAAACCCTGCTGTCATGAATCCAATTATATAAATGTCTTCGGTGTCTTCCTGAGACAGAACTGAAGGACGCATCAGCTGCCAAACTCCCCACAGATCCCTGATGTATCCTGCAGCGTGAGTCTCGGCAGGACATGAGGGCTCTCCAGGACCCTGTCGTTATGTTGAAAACATTTTGTCAATTGCGTTGAAAGTCCAGCTCACCAGATCCATAGTAGTGTTTTTCGTTTGGAAGACGTGTACCAGGAGCTCTGAGACACACAGAGAGCAAAAAGCAGGAGGAAGAGGAGAACGGGGAAGAGAAGGAGAGGAGAATGTGTCCGCCTTGTGCGAGAGCCACTCTGAGGACATGAGAAGATTTTTAACCAGTGTTTAATTGCAAGGTTAAGGGGGAGTTGTGGTGCAGAGGTTAGAGAAGGTGGGCCAGTGATCAGAAGATTTCTGGTTCAAATCCCAGTACCGACGACATCAAAATGTGGGTGGGATAGGTGAAGCATCCACACCTGGCTCCACCCTCATTTTCCCCTCTCTGGGTCCTTGAGCAAGGCCTTTAACCCCGACGGACGGCCGTGGTGTAGTGGTAATGGCAGTCGTCTCCCGATCGGAAAGTTGGCGGTTCGACTCCCGGGACCCGCACCATGTGTCGTTGTGTCCAGACGGCTGTGGTAGCTCGATGGTCGTGGTTGCTTCAGGAAGGGCATCCGACGTAAAAATAATTTTCCAGTCTTCGTGCGAGTTAGTTCACTGTGGTGACCCCTGAAGAAGGGAGCAGCCAAAAGAAAAAGAAAAAACTTGCAAGGGTAGACTGTCACGAGAAGGCTTTCACAGATGTAAAGTCACATGCTTAGAGCTTCGTCAGTGAGAATCTGTGCTGGACAGTGAGGCAGGAAGTGTTTTATGATGCTCATCAGACATGTGACCTCGGTCTGCCAGCTGTATATGCAGCATCAAATCAGCTCCTCTGATCAAACACTCTGACCAACATTAACGTTAGTCAGTGATAAACATCCATACACCTTTGCCTAATTTTTTTTAAATTAAATTTATTCATTTTAAAATACAACACAAAAAAAAATCAACAAATGTTACTATACAATATAAGAAATAAAATGAAGGGTGGCAGAATGAAGAGAAAATCTTATATCTGCCCCCTTTTTCTAACAGTCAGTTCAAACAAAAAAAGATCATCAGCAAGTAACAGAACAAAAAAATAACTCATACGGTAATTATCGAATTACAAAACAACACGAGAAAACTAATTCATATATATTTTTGTACTAATCTGGCTTTGATTAAATTCTTAAATGTAAATAATGATTTGGCATTTTTAATTACAGTATCCAAATCATTCCACAAACCAATTCCCTGAATGGAGGTTGACCGATCCCTCGAACTGGTTCTGTAGTTAGGTTTAACAAAAATATTTGCTCTCTTTAGATTATAACAGCTTTGACGTTTAACAAAAAGTATTTGGATATTAAATGGTAGTTCTTCTTTATGAGCTCTATACTGTACATGACTGACAAAATATTATAATCCACTAAGTCACTGAATTTTAACAACTTCAATTGGTGAAACAATGTGCTAGATGGGTGACAATAATTTTTTCTGGTAATTATTCTTATAGCTCTTTTCTGTAACAAAAAAACAGGTTCCGTAAATGTTTTACATGCTTTGCCCCAGATATCAATACAATAAATTACATGTGGAACAATAATTGTGTTGTACAAGTACGTAACTTTATCATTTAATAGGTTCCTGACTTTGTACAGAACGGCAATAGATCTCGCTATCTTTGTCTTTACTGAGTTTATGTGATGTTTCCACATCAGTTTGTCGTCAGTGATGACACCCAGAAATTTCACTTCACTAACACGACAGATCTCAACACCATCAATCATAAAAGGAATATCAACAGTTTGTTTTTTATTACCAAATATCATATACAGGTGGTCCCCGACTTACGAGCGAGTTCCGTTACTACGGCTATCTCATAAGACAAAATCTCGTACGTCGGAACACGAAACACGTGTTCTCGTAAGTCCGGATTTTCGGTCGTAAATCAGAAAATTTGTGCTAGTGCTACTACGAACACTCGTTTTTAATCACAAATGTTCATACTAGTTCATGAACATGCTCAGAAACTTGTTTCCAAATGCAGGGAACCCTCGAGTTACGTCAGAGATCCGGACCTACGGGTGTGACTTAGGTCGATTCTGTCGTATCTCGCGGACCAAAAACACGTGCCTGTCGTAGGTCCGCATTTCTGCCGTAGGTCGCGGCTATACCGCTAACGGAGCGCCGCACACACATTTAACGGCATGAGAATGAACAAGCGGACATCCTGTGCCATAAACATGCACAGAACTTTATTTACAAACACTTAGATAACACATTATACCACACATTCATCCATAAACACACAAAACCAGTACAGCATGTACAGGTACAGTACTGAAATGTTTTTTTCAGCACAGACAAAGCATACAAAATACAAATCTCTTCCTGAACAGTTCTCAGCCATAATCTGCAAATGAGTTCAACCATGAAACATGAACACTTCTCTTTGAGCAGCAGCTGTTAACATCAAAATGCAGCAAATGATAAGGAACTCCCATGCATCATCCATCCATGCATCCAGCAGCAGCAAAAACATGTCAACCATGAAACATGAACACTTCTCTTTGAGCAGCAGCTGTTAACATGTTGCAACCATCATGTTTTTGAAACCAGTGCAGTCCATGTGGTGTTGGTGTGCAGTCCATGTGCATGAAAAAGTCCATGAACTCTAAAAAAGCTAGAAGCAGCAGAAAAAGGAAACAAGGAAACAAAATGTCCTTACTTTGACTGAAGTGTAGGTAGACACTGATGTTTTTCTCAAGTTCAAACCTGGATCAGATGGAACTGCTTAGCCAGTGCTCAACCATGAATGATGGGAGCATTTTAGGCCAGGTGTGGGCTCAGCGGTGTGGTCCTGATGTGAGCAGTTCTGTCCATCAGAACGTTTGCTTTTCTCTCTCTCGCCGAAACTCAACAACGTGGTCAAGATGGCGCGTCCCTTTAAATAGTACGGCAGTGTCGCCCCACCCCTACTCCAGGGTCACGCGCACTGTCATGCACTAACACTCAAGGCACTGTACCCCTCCCCCACCTTGCCGTAGTGTCTCACTTTTTTTGCCGTATCTCGATTACATACTTCTAATGTAACTCTGTCGTAAGTCCGTTTTTTCGGTCGTATGTCGACGGCATTCTTTCAAAGAGGCAAATCGTAAGTCCGCGTTGCCGTAGGTCGCAGGTGTCGTACCTCGAGGGTTACCTGTGGTTAGCTAACACACTTTCATTTAAAAACACATAAAAGTGCTGTATTTTTTTGTATGTTCTTTACAAATTTACTGCTCGTAAGTCCGGAACCTCGTAAGTAAGAGCGCTCGTAAGTCGGGGACTACCTGTATTTAGTTTTATCTAAATTAAATGACAATTTATTTAGATTAAACCAAATTCCCCTGACAATTATGATTTCTATGAACAAGAGACTGAATTCTAACAAAATAATTCTGAAGCTGAGTTTTCAGTTTCTGGGTTTTCTTCTCGTTCAGTCTTGAGGAACATCTTCCTGGTGTCCTGCGTCCTGCTGGCCTGTTCGGCTCTGTTTCCCGTTCTGTGGCACCTCTGGATCTACGCCGGCAGTGCCAACTCCAACTTCTACTACGCCATAACGCTGCTGTTCAACGTGGCTCAGGTAGGGCTGTCCGGGGGGGTGGGGTGCGCAGATTACAGATTAGATGCTCTGAATTGCCGGGATATTCCTGTCGATAATCTCTGACCAGTTCCTGATTATTTCCTGTCAGATCCTGATGGTGTCGGATTATTTCTACGCCTTCCTGAGGAGAGAACACCACCTCACCAGTGGACTTTATCTGAAGAAGAAGGACGGCTCCGAGGCCACGCTGGTACTGAAATAAAACACAACCTCCCCCGGGAAGAACAAACTACTGAAACTGTCCTCAAAGAGAACAAACTGAGAACAATAAAAGACTTCAGGGCTGCACAGACAGAACCAAAGCACACGTGCACAACGTGTGCACGGTACAACTTTACACGTGGACATCAGAACTGCTGCTTCTCTACTGGGGCACTCTTAATCTGAAGCATCCTGGAATTTAGCCCCCTAATCTGGGCTTTTCTTTTGAAAGTCTCTTTTTTTTCATCGCCGACTTTAGAAGAGTTTTTATTTTGTTTATCGTGTACGGCTGGGTTTTATTTTGAAAATCCAACTTATACAGAGGAAAACAAGTTGCAGTGGTGGACTTTTATTTTGAAGCCCTGTTCCTTAAACAATAAAAAATGTAGGAAAACCGTTGAATCGCACGTAAATTTAGTCATTTCTGATCCCAGCTCACCTTCAAGTTGTTTTATTTCATGTTTGTGTTAAAACTGGTATTTTATGTTTAGATAAGAAAAATATATATTTTTTTTTACTGTTTAGTAACATTTCTTTCTTTAATTACTAAACTCCAGCTTGTCTGCAAGTTAACACCAGACTTAACTAAAGGCCTAGCCTTCCTGGAAGAAATGCATATCGCCCGCTGCCTTTTTTATCCATGTTAAGAGCGTCTTATGTGGAGAAACCACAAAGTTGGAGCTGATTTGTTCAAACCTGGAAAATAACATTCAGCACCATTCTGTGATCTCTTCAGTGATCGGTTAGCCTTTGGAGTATATGACGTGTATGACTCTCAGCTACTACCACACCTTGGCTCAAAATCTGTAAGATTCACTGAGATAAAGCCATGTGGCGGCCATCTTGAAGTTGGTTGACTCCAAAGCTTAGTCACTTGTAGATGTGCATCCAATGATTACTTTCTGAGTTTCCATTAAAATTCTTCCAGTTGTTTATGAGCTGTTTCGCTAACGGTTCAGTTTATTCCTCCGCCTTCTTGTTTGGCGGAGGGCAATAATCGTGGTGTGCAACACAACATGGAATAGTGTTCAAGCTCCCTGAAAAAACAACGATAAATGCATTTTTAGACCTAATCTACATTTGCACAAACATTTCTCACCAATGTTGCTTTGTCCAACTGTTTTTGTAATTTTAGGAAAGCTAAATTATGGTCTCATTATTCAGAAAGTATTAGAAATGGCTGCAGATTTTAACATTCATGTTGTCACTATGAGCGCACGTGTGTGTTCAGGTGTGGACTCACTGGTGAAACAATGCCACAAATATTTGGATTAAAATGGTTTTAACTTAAACTGTTGTTTTTAGACAAATGTTTGAATTAGGCCTCAGATTATGGATTTAGAAGCTGATCAACAGAGAAGAGATCAGACCGATGAATGTGTTTAAACCTGAAATACTCCAAACATCTGATCAGAGAAGAAACTGATTTTTTTTGTTTTGGACCAAGATGAAGTGTTTTTTTCTGTTTTTCACTCCAACTAATGTTCTAATTATTGGACAGACTACTGTTTACTCTTTTTGCTTCAAATAATCCCATTAAATATGCATTTTAGTGTTCACAATTAACCCTTTCATATGCATGCAGAATGAGACTAATCTAAAGGAACCACTTTAACATTTAAA
>JBBPBX010090965.1:0-14021 GCA_038048925.1 Garcialebias charrua
AACTGTCATATATCGTGACCACACTGTAACTGTCATATATTGTGACCACAGTGTAACTGTCATATATCGTGACCACACTGTAACTGTCATATATCGTGACCACAGTGTAACTGTCATATATCGTGACCACACTGTAACTGTCATATATTGTGACCACAGTGTAACTGTCATATATTGTGACCACACTGTAACTGTCATACATCGTGACCACAGTGTAACTGTCATATATCGTGACCACACTGTAACTGTCATATATCGTGACCACAGTGTAACTGTCATATATCGTGACCACACTGTAACTGTCATATATTGTGACCACAGTGTAACTGTCATATATCGTGACCACACTGTAACTGTCATATATCGTGACCACAGTGTAACTGTCATATATCGTGACCACAGTGTAACTGTCATATATCGTGACCACACTGTAACTGTCATATATTGTGACCACAGTGTAACTGTCATATATCGTGACCACACTGTAACTGTCATATATCGTGACCACAGTGTAACTGTCATATATCGTGACCACACTGTAACTGTCACATATCGTGACCACAGTGTAACTGTCATATATCGTGACCACACTGTAACTGTCATATATCGTGACCACAGTGTAACTGTCATATATCGTGACCACACTGTAACTGTCACATATCGTGACCACACTGTAACTGTCATATATCGTGACCACACTGTAACTGTCATATATCGTGACCACACTGTAACTGTCATATATCGTGACCACACTGTAACTGTCATATATCGTGACCACAGTGTAACTGTCATATATCGTGACCACACTGTAACTGTCATATATCGTGACCACAGTGTAACTGTCATATATCGTGACCACAGTGTAACTGTCATATATCGTGACCACAGTGTAACTGTCATATATCGTGACCACACTGTAACTGTCATATATCGTGACCACAGTGTAACTGTCATATATCGTGACCACAGTGTAACTGTCATATATCGTGACCACACTGTAACTGTCATATATCGTGACCACACTGTAACTGTCATATATCGTGACCACACTGTAACTGTCATATATCGTGACCACACTGTAACTGTATATATCGTACCACACTGTAACTGTCATATATCGTGACAACACTCTAACTGTCATATATCATGACCACAGTGTAACTGTCATATATCGTGACCACACTGTAACTGTCATATATCGTGACCACACTGTAACTGTCATATATCGTGACCACACTGTAACTGTCATATATCCTGACCACACTGTAACTGTCATATATCGTGACCACACTGTAACTGTCATATATCGTGACCACACTGTAACTGTCATATATCATGACCACAGTGTAACTGTCATATATGTGACCACACTGTAACTGTCATACATCGTGACCACAGTGTAACTGTCATATATCGTGACCACACTGTAACTGTCATATATCATGACCACAGTGTAACTGTCATATATCGTGACCACACTGTAACTGTCATATCGTGACCACAGTGTAACTGTCATATATCATGACCACACTGTAACTGTCATATATCGTGACCACACTGTAACTGTCATATATCGTGACCACACTGTAACTGTCATATATCGTGACCACACTGTAACTGTCATATATCGTGACCACAGTGTAACTGTCATATATCGTGACCACACTGTAACTGTCATATATCGTGACCACACTGTAACTGTCATATATCGTGACCACACTGTAACTGTCATATATCGTGACCACACTGTAACTGTCATATATCGTGACCACACTGTAACTGTCATATATCGTGACCACACTGTAACTGTCATATATCGTGACCACACTGTAACTGTCATATATCGTGACCACAGTGTAACTGTCATATATCGTGACCACACTGTAACTGTCATATATCGTGACCACAGTGTAACTGTCATATATCGTGACCACACTGTAACTGTCATATATCGTGACCACAGTGTAACTGTCATATATCGTGACCACACTGTAACTGTCATATATCGTGACCACAGTGTAACTGTCATATATCGTGACCACACTGTAACTGTCATATATCGTGACCACAGTGTAACTGTCATATATCGTGACCACACTGTAACTGTCATATATCGTGACCACAGTGTAACTGTCATATATCGTGACCACACTGTAACTGTCATATATCGTGACCACAGTGTAACTGTCATATATCGTGACCACACTGTAACTGTCATATATCGTGACCACAGTGTAACTGTCATATATCGTGACCACACTGTAACTGTCATATATCGTGACCACAGTGTAACTGTCATATATCGTGACCACAGTGTAACTGTCATATATCGTGACCACAGTGTAACTGTCATATATCGTGACCACACTGTAACTGTCATATATCGTGACCACACTGTAACTGTCATATATCGTGACCACAGTGTAACTGTCATATATCCACAGTGTAACTGTCATATATCGTGACCACAGTGTAACTGTCATATATCGTGACCACACTGTAACTGTCATATATCGTGACCACACTGTAACTGTCATATATCGTGACCACACTGTAACTGTCATATATCGTGACCACAGTGTAACTGTCATATATCGTGACCACACTGTAACTGTCATATAGTGACCACACTGTAACTGTCATATATCGTGACCACAGTGTAACTGTCATATATCGTGACCACACTGTAACTGTCATATATCGTGACCACAGTGTAACTGTCATATATCGTGACCACACTGTAACTGTCATATATCGTGACCACAGTGTAACTGTCATATATCGTGACCACACTGTAACTGTCATATATCGTGACCACAGTGTAACTGTCATATATCGTGACCACACTGTAACTGTCATATATCGTGACCACAGTGTAACTGTCATATATCGTGACCACACTGTAACTGTCATATATCGTGACCACAGTGTAACTGTCATATATCGTGACCACACTGTAACTGTCATATATCGTGACCACAGTGTAACTGTCATATATCGTGACCACACTGTAACTGTCATATATCGTGACCACAGTGTAACTGTCATATATCGTGACCACAGTGTAACTGTCATATATCGTGACCACACTGTAACTGTCATATATCGTGACCACAGTGTAACTGTCATATATCGTGACCACACTGTAACTGTCATATATCGTGACCACAGTGTAACTGTCATATATCGTGACCACACTGTAACTGTCACATATCGTGACCACAGTGTAACTGTCATATATCGTGACCACACTGTAACTGTCATATATCATGACCACAGTGTAACTGTCATATATCATGACCACACTGTAACTGTCACATATCGTGACCACAGTGTAACTGTCATATATCGTGACCACACTGTAACTGTCATATATCGTGACCACAGTGTAACTGTCATATATCGTGACCACACTGTAACTGTCATATATCGTGACCACAGTGTAACTGTCATATATCGTGACCACACTGTAACTGTCATATATCGTGACCACAGTGTAACTGTCATATATCGTGACCACACTGTAACTGTCATATATCGTGACCACAGTGTAACTGTCATATATCGTGACCACACTGTAACTGTCATATATCGTGACCACAGTGTAACTGTCATATATCGTGACCACACTGTAACTGTCATATATCGTGACCACAGTGTAACTGTCATATATCGTGACCACACTGTAACTGTCATATATCGTGACCACAGTGTAACTGTCATATATCGTGACCACACTGTAACTGTCATATATCGTGACCACAGTGTAACTGTCATATATCGTGACCACACTGTAACTGTCATATATCGTGACCACAGTGTAACTGTCATATATCGTGACCACACTGTAACTGTCATATATCGTGACCACAGTGTAACTGTCATATATCGTGACCACACTGTAACTGTCATATATCGTGACCACAGTGTAACTGTCATATATCGTGACCACACTGTAACTGTCATATATCGTGACCACAGTGTAACTGTCATATATCGTGACCACACTGTAACTGTCATATATCGTGACCACAGTGTAACTGTCATATATCGTGACCACAGTGTAACTGTCATATATCGTGACCACACTGTAACTGTCATATATCGTGACCACACTGTAACTGTCATATATCGTGACCACACTGTAACTGTCATATATCGTGACCACACTGTAACTGTCATATATCGTGACCACAGTGTAACTGTCATATATCGTGACCACACTGTAACTGTCATATATCGTGACCACAGTGTAACTGTCATATATCGTGACCACACTGTAACTGTCATATATCGTGACCACAGTGTAACTGTCATATATCGTGACCACACTGTAACTGTCATATATCGTGACCACAGTGTAACTGTCATATATCGTGACCACACTGTAACTGTCATATATCGTGACCACAGTGTAACTGTCATATATCGTGACCACAGTGTAACTGTCATATATCGTGACCACACTGTAACTGTCATATATCGTGACCACAGTGTAACTGTCATATATCGTGACCACAGTGTAACTGTCATATATCGTGACCACAGTGTAACTGTCATATATCGTGACCACACTGTAACTGTCATATATCGTGACCACAGTGTAACTGTCATATATCGTGACCACAGTGTAACTGTCATATATCGTGACCACACTGTAACTGTCATATATCGTGACCACAGTGTAACTGTCATATATCGTGACCACACTGTAACTGTCATATATCGTGACCACAGTGTAACTGTCATATATCGTGACCACAGTGTAACTGTCATATATCGTGACCACACTGTAACTGTCATATATCGTGACCACAGTGTAACTGTCATATATCGTGACCACACTGTAACTGTCATATATCGTGACCACAGTGTAACTGTCATATATCGTGACCACACTGTAACTGTCATATATCGTGACCACAGTGTAACTGTCATATATCGTGACCACACTGTAACTGTCATATATCGTGACCACAGTGTAACTGTCATATATCGTGACCACACTGTAACTGTCATATATCGTGACCACAGTGTAACTGTCATATATCGTGACCACACTGTAACTGTCATATATCGTGACCACAGTGTAACTGTCATATATCGTGACCACACTGTAACTGTCATATATCGTGACCACAGTGTAACTGTCATATATCGTGACCACAGTGTAACTGTCATATATCGTGACCACAGTGTAACTGTCATATATCGTGACCACACTGTAACTGTCATATATCGTGACCACAGTGTAACTGTCATATATCGTGACCACACTGTAACTGTCATATATCGTGACCACAGTGTAACTGTCATATATCGTGACCACACTGTAACTGTCATATATCGTGACCACAGTGTAACTGTCATATATCGTGACCACACTGTAACTGTCATATATCGTGACCACAGTGTAACTGTCATATATCGTGACCACAGTGTAACTGTCATATATCGTGACCACACTGTAACTGTCATATATCGTGACCACAGTGTAACTGTCATATATCGTGACCACAGTGTAACTGTCATATATCGTGACCACACTGTAACTGTCATATATCGTGACCACAGTGTAACTGTCATATATCGTGACCACAGTGTAACTGTCATATATCGTGACCACACTGTAACTGTCATATATCGTGACCACAGTGTAACTGTCATATATCATGACCACAGTGTAACTGTCATATATCGTGACCACACTGTAACTGTCATATATCGTGACCACAGTGTAACTGTCATATATCGTGACCACACTGTAACTGTCATATATCGTGACCACAGTGTAACTGTCATATATCGTGACCACACTGTAACTGTCATATATCGTGACCACAGTGTAACTGTCATATATCGTGACCACACTGTAACTGTCATATATCGTGACCACAGTGTAACTGTCATATATCGTGACCACAGTGTAACTGTCATATATCGTGACCACACTGTAACTGTCATATATCGTGACCACAGTGTAACTGTCATATATCGTGACCACACTGTAACTGTCATATATCGTGACCACAGTGTAACTGTCATATATCGTGACCACACTGTAACTGTCATATATCGTGACCACAGTGTAACTGTCATATATCGTGACCACACTGTAACTGTCATATATCGTGACCACAGTGTAACTGTCATATATCGTGACCACACTGTAACTGTCATATATCGTGACCACAGTGTAACTGTCATATATCGTGACCACACTGTAACTGTCATATATCGTGACCACAGTGTAACTGTCATATATCGTGACCACACTGTAACTGTCATATATCGTGACCACAGTGTAACTGTCATATATCGTGACCACACTGTAACTGTCATATATCGTGACCACAGTGTAACTGTCATATATCGTGACCACACTGTAACTGTCATATATCGTGACCACAGTGTAACTGTCATATATCGTGACCACACTGTAACTGTCATATATCGTGACCACACTGTAACTGTCATATATCGTGACCACAGTGTAACTGTCATATATCGTGACCACACTGTAACTGTCATATATCGTGACCACAGTGTAACTGTCATATATCGTGACCACAGTGTAACTGTCATATATCGTGACCACAGTGTAACTGTCATATATCGTGACCACAGTGTAACTGTCATATATCGTGACCACAGTGTAACTGTCATATATCGTGACCACAGTGTAACTGTCATATATCGTGACCACACTGTAACTGTCATATATCGTGACCACAGTGTAACTGTCATATATCGTGACCACACTGTAACTGTCATATATCGTGACCACAGTGTAACTGTCATATATCGTGACCACACTGTAACTGTCATATATCGTGACCACAGTGTAACTGTCATATATCGTGACCACACTGTAACTGTCATATATCGTGACCACAGTGTAACTGTCATATATCGTGACCACACTGTAACTGTCATATATCGTGACCACAGTGTAACTGTCATATATCGTGACCACACTGTAACTGTCATATATCGTGACCACAGTGTAACTGTCATATATCGTGACCACACTGTAACTGTCATATATCGTGACCACAGTGTAACTGTCATATATCGTGACCACATGTAACTGTCATATATCGTGACCACACTGTAACTGTCATATATCGTGACCACAGTGTAACTGTCATATATCGTGACCACAGTGTAACTGTCATATATCGTGACCACACTGTAACTGTCATATATCGTGACCACAGTGTAACTGTCATATATCGTGACCACACTGTAACTGTCATATATCGTGACCACAGTGTAACTGTCATATATCGTGACCACAGTGTAACTGTCATATATCGTGACCACAGTGTAACTGTCATATATCGTGACCACAGTGTAACTGTCATATATCGTGACCACAGTGTAACTGTCATATATCGTGACCACACTGTAACTGTCATATATCGTGACCACAGTGTAACTGTCATATATCGTGACCACAGTGTAACTGTCATATATCGTGACCACACTGTAACTGTCATATATCATGACCACAATGTAACTGTCATATATCGTGACCACACTGTAACTGTCATATATCGTGACCACAGTGTAACTGTCATATATCGTGACCACAGTGTAACTGTCATATATCGTGACCACACTGTAACTGTCATATATCGTGACCACAGTGTAACTGTCATATATCGTGACCACACTGTAACTGTCATATATCGTGACCACAGTGTAACTGTCATATATCGTGACCACACTGTAACTGTCATATATCGTGACCACAGTGTAACTGTCATATATCGTGACCACAGTGTAACTGTCATATATCGTGACCACACTGTAACTGTCATATATCGTGACCACAGTGTAACTGTCATATATCGTGACCACAGTGTAACTGTCATATATCGTGACCACAGTGTAACTGTCATATATCGTGACCACAGTGTAACTGTCATATATCGTGACCACAGTGTAACTGTCATATATCGTGACCACAGTGTAACTGTCATATATCGTGACCACAGTGTAACTGTCATAAATCGTGACCACACTGTAACTGACATATATCGTGACCACAGTGTAACTGTCATATATTTTGACCACACTGTAACTGTCATACATTGTGACCACACTGTAACTGTCATATATCGTGACCACACTGTAACTGTGATGGTCTAGTGGCAGGGCTTTTGACTACGGATCCGAAGGTCGCGGGTTCGCGCCTCGGCCACTACCCAGCTTGGGGTGTCTATGAGTGCACACCTATTTCTCCAGCTCCCCGGGCGCTTTCGGGCTACTCACTGCACCACCTGGTAGGTGGTTGGGTTAAATGCAGAGACGAATTTCGTCTGTGTATGGGAACATACGCAGATGACAGGAATAGACATTATTATTATTATTATATATCGTGACCACAGTGTAACTGTCATATATCGTGACCACACTGTAACTGTCATATATCGTGACCACAGTGTAACTGTCATATATCGTGACCACACTGTAACTGTCATATATCGTGACCACAGTGTAACTGTCATATATCGTGACCACAGTGTAACTGTCATATATCGTGACCACACTGTAACTGTCATATATCGTGACCACAGCTGTAACTGTCATATATCGTGACCACAGTGTAACTGTCATATATCGTGACCACAGTGTAACTGTCATATATCGTGACCACACTGTAACTGTCATATATCGTGACCACAGTGTAACTGTCATATATCGTGACCACAGTGTAACTGTCATATATCGTGACCACAGTGTAACTGTCATATATCGTGACCACAGTGTAACTGTCATATATCGTGACCACACTGTAACTGTCATATATCGTGACCACAGTGTAACTGTCATATATCGTGACCACACTGTAACTGTCATATATCGTGACCACAGTGTAACTGTCATATATCGTGACCACACTGTAACTGTCATATATCGTGACCACAGTGTAACTGTCATATATCGTGACCACACTGTAACTGTCATATATCGTGACCACAGTGTAACTGTCATATATCGTGACCACACTGTAACTGTCATATATCGTGACCACAGTGTAACTGTCATATATCGTGACCACACTGTAACTGTCATATATCGTGACCACAGTGTAACTGTCATATATCGTGACCACACTGTAACTGTCATATATCGTGACCACAGTGTAACTGTCATATATCGTGACCACACTGTAACTGTCATATATCGTGACCACAGTGTAACTGTCATATATCGTGACCACACTGTAACTGTCATAGATCGTGACCACAGTGTAACTGTCATATATCGTGACCACAGTGTAACTGTCATATATCGTGACCACACTGTAACTGTCATAGATCGTGACCACAGTGTAACTGTCATATATCGTGACCACATTGTAACTGTCATATATTTTGACCACACTGTAACTGTCATACATTGTGACCACACTGTAACTGTCATATATCGTGACCACACTGTAACTGTGATGGTCTAGTGGCAGGGCTTTTGACTACGGATCAGAAGGTCGCGGGTTCGCGCCTCGGCCACTACCCAGCTTGGGGTGTCTATGAGTGCACACCTATTTCTCCAGCTCCCCGGGCGCTTTCGGGCTGCTCACTGCACCACCTGGTAGGTGGTTGGGTTAAATGCAGAGACAAATTTCGTCAGTGTATGGGAACATACGCAGATGACAGGAATAGACATTATTATTATTATTATATATCGTGACCACAGTGTAACTGTCATATATCGTGACCACACTGTAACTGTCATATATCGTGACCACATTGTAACTGTCATATATCGTGACCACACTGTAACTGTCATATATCGTGACCACAGTGTAACTGTCATATATCGTGACCACAGTGTAACTGTCATATATCGTGACCACACTGTAACTGTCATATATCGTGACCACACTGTAACTGTCATATATCGTGACCACAGTGTAACTGTCATATATCGTGACCACAGTGTAACTGTCATATATCGTGACCACACTGTAACTGTCATATATCATGACCACAGTGTAACTGTCATATATCGTGACCACACTGTAACTGTCATATATCGTGACCACAGTGTAACTGTCATATATCGTGACCACACTGTAACTGTCATATATCGTGACCACAGTGTAACTGTCATATATCGTGACCACAGTGTAACTGTCATATATCGTGACCACACTGTAACTGTCATATATCGTGACCACAGTGTAACTGTCATATATCATGACCACACTGTAACTGTCATATATCGTGACCACAGTGTAACTGTCATATATCGTGACCACACTGTAACTGTCATATATCGTGACCACAGTGTAACTGTCATATATCGTGACCACACTGTAACTGTCATATATCGTGACCACACTGTAACTGTCATATATCGTGACCACACTGTAACTGTCATATATCGTGACCACAGTGTAACTGTCATATATCGTGACCACAGTGTAACTGTCATATATCGTGACCACACTGTAACTGTCATATATCGTGACCACAGTGTAACTGTCATATATCGTGACCACACTGTAACTGTCATATATCGTGACCACAGTGTAACTGTCATATATCGTGACCACACTGTAACTGTCATATATCGTGACCACAGTGTAACTGTCATATATCGTGACCACAGTGTAACTGTCATATATCGTGACCACACTGTAACTGTCATAGATCGTGACCACAGTGTAACTGTCATATATCGTGACCACATTGTAACTGTCATATATTTTGACCACACTGTAACTGTCATACATTGTGACCACACTGTAACTGTCATATATCGTGACCACACTGTAACTGTGATGGTCTAGTGGCAGGGCTTTTGACTACGGATCCGAAGGTCGCGGGTTCGCGCCTCCGCCACTACCCAGCTTGGGGTGTCTATGAGTGCACACCTATTTCTCCAGCTCCCCGGGCGCTTTCGGGCTGCTCACTGCACCACCTGGTAGGTGGTTGGGTTAAATGCAGAGACGAATTTCGTCTGTGTATGGGAACATACGCAGATGACAGGAATAGACATTATTATTATTATTATATATCGTGACCACAGTGTAACTGTCATATATCGTGACCACACTGTAACTGTCATATATCGTGACCACATTGTAACTGTCATATATCGTGACCACACTCTAACTGTCATATATTGTGACCACAGTGTAACTGTCATATATCGTGACCACACTGTAACTGTCATATATCGTGACCACAGTGTAACTGTCATATATCGTGACCACACTGTAACTGTCATATATCGTGACCACAGTGTAACTGTCATATATCGTGACCACACTGTAACTGTCATATATCGTGACCACAGTGTAACTGTCATATATCGTGACCACACTGTAACTGTCATATATCGTGACCACAGTGTAACTGTCATATATCGTGACCACAGTGTAACTGTCATATATCGTGACCACACTGTAACTGTCATATATCGTGACCACAGTGTAACTGTCATATATCGTGACCACACTGTAACTGTCATATATCGTGACCACAGTGTAACTGTCATATATCGTGACCACACTGTAACTGTCATATATCGTGACCACAGTGTAACTGTCATATATCGTGACCACACTGTAACTGTCATATATCGTGACCACAGTGTAACTGTCATATATCGTGACCACAGTGTAACTGTCATATATCGTGACCACAGTGTAACTGTCATATATCGTGACCACAGTGTAACTGTCATATATCGTGACCACACTGTAACTGTCATATATCGTGACCACAGTGTAACTGTCATATATCGTGACCACAGTGTAACTGTCATATATCGTGACCACACTGTAACTGTCATATATCGTGACCACACTGTAACTGTCATATATCGTGACCACAGTGTAACTGTCATATATCGTGACCACAGTGTAACTGTCATATATCGTGACCACAGTGTAACTGTCATATATCGTGACCACACTGTAACTGTCATATATCATGACCACAATGTAACTGTCATATATCGTGACCACACTGTAACTGTCATATATCGTGACCACATTGTAAATGTCATATATCGTGACCACAGTGTAACTGTCATATATCGTGACCACACTGTAACTGTCATATATCGTGACCACAGTGTAACTGTCATATATCGTGACCACACTGTAACTGTCATATATCGTGACCACAGTGTAACTGTCATATATCGTGACCACACTGTAACTGTCATATATCGTGACCACAGTGTAACTGTCATATATCGTGACCACAGTGTAACTGTCATATATCGTGACCACACTGTAACTGTCATATATCGTGACCACAGTGTAACTGTCATATATCGTGACCACAGTGTAACTGTCATATATCGTGACCACAGTGTAACTGTCATATATCGTGACCACAGTGTAACTGTCATATATCGTGACCACAGTGTAACTGTCATATATCGTGACCACAGTGTAACTGTCATATATCGTGACCACAGTGTAACTGTCATAAATCGTGACCACACTGTAACTGACATATATCGTGACCACAGTGTAACTGTCATATATTTTGACCACACTGTAACTGTCATACATTGTGACCACACTGTAACTGTCATATATCGTGACCACACTGTAACTGTGATGGTCTAGTGGCAGGGCTTTTGACTACGGATCCGAAGGTCGCGGGTTCGCGCCTCGGCCACTACCCAGCTTGGGGTGTCTATGAGTGCACACCTATTTCTCCAGCTCCCCGGGCGCTTTCGGGCTACTCACTGCACCACCTGGTAGGTGGTTGGGTTAAATGCAGAGACGAATTTCGTCTGTGTATGGGAACATACGCAGATGACAGGAATAGACATTATTATTATTATTATATATCGTGACCACAGTGTAACTGTCATATATCGTGACCACACTGTAACTGTCATATATCGTGACCACAGTGTAACTGTCATATATCGTGACCACACTGTAACTGTCATATATCGTGACCACAGTGTAACTGTCATATATCGTGACCACAGTGTAACTGTCATATATCGTGACCACACTGTAACTGTCATATATCGTGACCACACTGTAACTGTCATATATCGTGACCACACTGTAACTGTCATATATCGTGACCACAGTGTAACTGTCATATATCGTGACCACAGTGTAACTGTCATATATCGTGACCACAGTGTAACTGTCATATATCGTGACCACAGTGTAACTGTCATATATCGTGACCACAGTGTAACTGTCATATATCGTGACCACACTGTAACTGTCATATATCGTGACCACAGTGTAACTGTCATATATCGTGACCACACTGTAACTGTCATATATCGTGACCACAGTGTAACTGTCATATATCGTGACCACACTGTAACTGTCATATATCGTGACCACAGTGTAACTGTCATATATCGTGACCACACTGTAACTGTCATATATCGTGACCACAGTGTAACTGTCATATATCGTGACCACACTGTAACTGTCATATATCGTGACCACAGTGTAACTGTCATATATCGTGACCACACTGTAACTGTCATATATCGTGACCACAGTGTAACTGTCATATATCGTGACCACACTGTAACTGTCATATATCGTGACCACAGTGTAACTGTCATATATCGTGACCACACTGTAACTGTCATATATCGTGACCACAGTGTAACTGTCATATATCGTGACCACACTGTAACTGTCATATATCGTGACCACAGTGTAACTGTCATATATCGTGACCACACTGTAACTGTCATATATCGTGACCACAGTGTAACTGTCATATATCGTGACCACACTGTAACTGTCATATATCGTGACCACAGTGTAACTGTCATATATCGTGACCACACTGTAACTGTCATAGATCGTGACCACAGTGTAACTGTCATATATCGTGACCACAGTGTAACTGTCATATATCGTGACCACACTGTAACTGTCATAGATCGTGACCACAGTGTAACTGTCATATATCGTGACCACATTGTAACTGTCATATATTTTGACCACACTGTAACTGTCATACATTGTGACCACACTGTAACTGTCATATATT
>JBBPBX010090966.1:0-14020 GCA_038048925.1 Garcialebias charrua
CAGTCTTTCAATAGTCTTTCAATAATATTTCAATAGTCTTTCAATAATATTTCAATAAAGCCATGGGTGTTGTGTATCTTCTGGATGAATCTTTGTGGTGGAATCCATTTTGTGTGTGTTAGTGGTGCTGTGGGTGCTCCCAGCTAAATGACTTATACACAAGAATATACATCATTGGTCCAGCTCTTCTTGAAGGCAGGTCTAATGTTACCTGTCCACTTTGCAGTGATTCAATGGACCAACTCCCCTCTCAACATCAGTTACTTTCAAACTAACGACAAATCAAAAAGTTGCAACGTGAATGTAACTTGTAACTCAACACATTATAGAAATGTAGTGTAGTAGAAAGTACAGATACTTCATGTAAAATGTAGTGCAGTAAAAGTAAAAGTACCCACATTTAATTCTACTTAAGTAAAGTACAGATACATGAAAAATATACTTAAGTACAGTAACAAAGTATTTGTACTTAGTTACATCCCACCACTGCTCATTTGTTGATCGGTTTGCCAGAAATCATGAAATTCTGCGATTTTGTATTCATCAAAATCGCAGAATACAGTTGCTGTGATAGTAGGGCAGCTAATGCTGTTGCTCTATTCTTCACTCAGTTGGCTAAATTCGTCCGGTTCTGTATCGGCCGCCATGTTGTTTACAAGATGCGCACTGAGCAGAGTCTCATCTCCCTACGTCACGTGCCGTAAATGCGGAAGTTCTCGGATTTCTGTGGGCATGTCCCAGCGAGAAAATTACCATAACTTGTAATGAAATTTTAATATATTTACAATTTATTTTGCAAAAACGAACATAGTTCAATGATAATATATATATATATATAATATATATATAAATATATATATATATATATATATATATATATGTGTGTGTATGTAGTGCAAAATGATAGTTAAAACATGATGCCAGTGCAGCTTTAATATTCTTTAACATGTGGTTGTTGTGATATTTTCCTCGCAAAACACAACTAATAAAAAAAAATCAGTGATTATAACGAGTAAAAAAAAAAAATCTGATCCACCAGCTGAAGCTCACAAAGATGAATGATGCTCTCAACACTGACCCAGTAAGTGTGTAAGTGTATGAATGTCTAATCGTCAGGCTGGGATTTGGACTGCCCCCTCTCTGTTACATCTAATGCCTCTTTTCCACCGCTCGGCTCGGCTCGGGTTGGATCGGCTCAGTTCGGGTCGGGTCACATCTATGTTCTGTTTCCACAGCTTTTTTGTACCCCTTCTGTGGGCGGGGTCCAGAATCCTACTCGTCTTACCACATGGTGGCAGTAGTGTTCCCTCAAGCTATTTACTACAGTACTAGCCACCACTAGAAGAAGAACACAATAAAGGCTTTGACAGAATGTTGTGAAAGAGATGTCATGCTATAATGAGTACCTCATGAGCTGTAATCTTTAAACCCAATTCATAATCCTACCTTGTTGCCTTCTTTAAACCCATGTATTTTCCAATTTAGTATTTTTACAATAAAGATGTATTAAAGCATATTTTATTATTTAGTTATGCACAAGGTGCTTGATAAAGTTGCAAAACCATATTTGTCTGAGCTGCTTCAACCTTCCTGCCCTCCCCGATCTCAGATCAGCTGAGCAGTTGCTGCTGACAGTCCTCAAAACTTTTTAAATCTTATTTAAAAACACACATTTATTCCTTGGCTTTTAACACGTGATCTTATCTTTTATGGCATGTTAACACACCTGCAGTAAGACTGGTATATGTATTTATTTTTGTATGCTTTTTATAGTTTTTAATTAACTTGTCTTTTATGTTATTGTACAGCACTTTGGTTGACCCTGTGGTTTTTAAAATGTGCTTTATAAATAAAGTTGATTTAAAACATCACACTGTGATCTTTGAAACTGCCAGAGTTTCCCTGGTAAAGTTGCTGCTGGGTGGTAGATGGTAGATGGGTAGATGGATGGTCTGTGAATTCTTTAACTTTAAACTGTCCAAAGGACTTTGGCCACTTTTAATTTTTGACTTTTTTTGTATGACTTCATCCTAGAACCAAATAATTTATAACGTAATAACAGTTGAGCAGATTCTAATAATCTTTATCTTATGATTCTTTAAAGGTCAAATGCAAATGGAAAGTTCTCTTAACTTCCAGTATGGATTTAAACACAATAAGTTTAGGAAATTGAATGTTCGAGGACACCACTTAAGAAAATATAACGTTTAATAGGAAAAGTTTGAAGTGACAAACAGAAGTAACAAATTTCCATCTGGTGTCTCACGTCTTCCTCCAGAAGATGACACAGGTTGTTGAATTCTGGTGATTTTCTTCTGTTGACTGTAAAAGAAAAATGTGATTAATTTAGTCCAGAAACTGTTTTTTTTTTTAAACAACACAGTGTGATCACAACATGTTCATATACTAAATGTATCCTGTTGGAGTCATTTGAAATAAAATTCAATGTTTTATAGACATTTTTTGTGTCAAGCTACTTTTCTCCCTTGTACTTTGTATCACATATCATCAATTATATCAAAAACCACATAGCTGATATTTTTCAAAAAAATATAGTGTGATCACAACATGTTCATATACTAAATGTATCCTGTTGGAGTTATTTGAAATAAAATTCGAATTTTTATAATTTATTTTCGTAGTGCACGCACAGGTTTGGAAGAAGTCAAAGCGAAACTACTTTAAATGCAGCAGATTTGACCACTACGTGACAATATTAAAGGGGTGATTCTTTTTTTGGGGCAACATTCATGTCCGCATGTTTCTCTTACCCTGATTTTTTTCTAAAATGTGCCAAATATTTACAACAAAGTATTTTAATTATACACTTAGATGTTTGCCAAATATAAATGAAATGCATTTAAAATATTATTTTGTACTTTACACACCTTTTTACGGAAGGGCATTGCATTCAACCATGAAAATATTTTTTTGGAGCTTATGTAGTAAAAACGTGATACTATGTAGTAAAAACGTGATAATTATGTAGTAAAAACGTGATACTAAGTAGTAAAAACGTGATACTATGTAGTGAAAACGTGATAATTATGTAGTTAAAACGTCATAATTATGTAGTTAAAACGTGATACTATGTAGTGAAAACGTGATACTTATGTAGTGAAAATGCGAAACTAATTCAGAAGGAGCGTTTCCTTTAAATAGAGTAGACCTGCAAAATTCCACATATGTTAGATAGGACAATGGTTAAGACCACTGCCTCTCATGCAGATGACCCAGGATCGAGTCCAGCCTGGTCTGACTGATTTTTTTTTTTTCTTCTTTGGATTATTTATATAATAATATTTATGCTGAAAATACTTTGCTTATCAGCGTGATTGGGGTGTAATGTGGTTAAGTGACGTCTTAATTTATTAGGCTTCATGCTGTCCGCTGCTAATATTTTAAGACATAACAGACACACCGGTCTTTCCTCATCTCCCACCTTCGTCACAGTGAAGCCAAGGCTAAATACGCTTTCTTATTATCTTCGTCTGTCTTCGCCTTTCTTTTCATCCCTGTTAAATATTTCTCCATGCTGTATCTTCACTGCACTTTCTAAAACTTTTTATTTTTTTATTATTTTTTTTTATTAAAGTTTGAGCAAAATTTACAAACAAAACATGTGGCATATACAACAGAAATAAAGTGTTTTGCAAGTATGAGGCACACATAAGAGAAAATAACGTGACATGTTTAAGAAAGAAAAGACAATAAATAAATAAAAATAAATAAAAACATACACAGAAGGGGCTCTAATTATTAAATAAAGTTCAGTTCTTCATAAGCATTGAGAAGCTGTAAACTCATCTTGCTTTTCATCAGTTTTAATGTTTTTAGGTGGTTGTCCATCAGCTGGCGTTGAAAGGTTGAAAAGTCAGGTTTTCTGTTTCCCCATTTACAAGAATGGATGAAGTATTTTGCGAGGATCAACAGGTTGTTCATTATGAGGTCAGCTCTTCTGTCTCTGAGGGTGGTTCCAAATATTACATCCTCTCTTTTTAGAGGATGGGGAAGGAGATGTTTAGTTGAGAACCAGGCCTGAAAGTTTTCCCAAAATGTTTTAGTGTGTACACAGTAGAAGAAGAGATGGTCTGTTGTTTCAATATCATTGTCACAAAAAGTACATTTGTTAGCGTCGAAATTAAATCTCTGTCTTAATAGTTCTCTGGATGGAAAAATGTTATTGAGAATTTTAAAATGTATTTCTTTAGCTTTAGGACTTAAGGGGTATTTAAGGTAAGCAGTTCTCCACTTATTGACTTCAGAGTCAGAAAACAAACTCAGGATGGAGTTTCTGTTTGGACGTACAGGAAATATAATGTCGTTTAGATGTCGACGTAACCTTTTGTTAGAGTTACTTTTATCCAAAAGGTTAACTCCATTTATTTGAGGTGTAGGTAAGAGGAGGTTAGCTGTTTCAGTGCTTATATTTTGGACCAAACATTTGACTGCAGTAGGGATCGAGTTTATAACTGTGTTAAACTGAGAGAATGAGCAGTTCAAATTATATAGTGCACAGAAATCTTCATAAGACAACCAGCTTCCATTGTCCTTTAGAAGATGTTTTATGGACCAAATGCCTTTTTCCATCCAGTGATCCAAATACAGAGATCTATTTCTGTGTAGTACATATCTATTATTCCAGATCGGAGTTTGGTGGGGAGTAAAATTGTGTGAGTACATGAGTTTCCAACATAACAACACCTGCTTGTGAAAATCAGCTAGCTTCACAGGGAGTTTAACAACATTAAAGTCACATTTGAGAACAAAATCTATACCACCAATTTTTTTAAACAAACCTTTGGGAAGACAATACCATATACTATTTCCATTCATTAAAAAAGATTTCAGCCAGTTTATTTTTAAGACAGCATTTAAACATTCAAAGTCAATTGTTTGAAAACCACCATCTTTAAAATCTTTTACCATGTTTGCTTTTTTTAAGTAGTGGGCTCGATTTTTCCAGATGAAGTTGAAGTTTAGTTGATTTATGGCTTTAATATATTTATTAGGTATGGCCATAGAATAAGCCGGATAAATACAACGAGACAGTGATTCCATTTTAGTTAGGTAGGTTCTCCCGAATAGCGTTAGATCTCTTTGATTCCATCCGTTTAACTGAGATTTGCAGTTCTGGATTTTATTCTCTATGTTAAGAGTATCACTGAGTTTAGTATCTTTAGTTATTACCATTCCAAGATATTTCACTGAGGCTTTGATGGGAATACCATATGCTTCTGTTAGATTAGTGTTATGAATCGCCATCAGTTCACATTTATGTAGATTCAAAGTTAGACCTGATGCTTTTGAAAATGTATTAATTAATTCAAGGACTTTAGGAGTTTGATCTAGATTCTTCAAAAAGATTGTGGTGTCGTCAGCTAGTTGGCTGATTATAATTTGGTCATCAAAAATGTTCAGTTTCGGAATGTTTGAGTTTTTTATGAAGATAGCCAACACTTCAACAGCCAGGATGAAGAGGAATGGAGAAATATTGCAGCCCTGTTTGACTCCTCTATTAATGGCAAAACGAGGAGAGGTGCCATGTTGAAGAGCAACCGAGCTTGTAGTGTCATTATAAAAGCTTTCAATGATTTTACAAAAATTTGACCCAAAGCCAAATAAGTGTAAGACTCTGAATAGAAACTGATGCTCCAGCATGTCAAAGGCTTTGTAGAAGTCTAAAAAAAGAATGAAGCCTTTGTCCTCAATCAGATCATTGTATTCGAGTAAATCTTGGACGAGTCTAATGTTGTCGTGAATTGATCTTTTAGACATAAAACCTGTTTGAGTTTCAGAAATCACATCCTTAAGACCAGTTTTCAATCTATTTGTGTATATATATGTTAATAATTTGTAGTCACAGTTTAAGAGGGTGATTGGGCGGTAGTTGTCTAGAACTTTTCTGTCTTTTTCTGGTTTTGGAATAAGTGTGATAATTCCCTGCTTCATGCTGTGTGGAAGAGAATTATTATCTATGGTCTCTTGAAAGACCTGGAATATAAATTCTCTGAGACAGTCCCAAAAATGTCTATAGAAATTAGCAGTAAGGCCATCGGGGCCGGGGGATTTATCAAGTTTCAAACTCATGATAGTCCGGTCTAGCTCTTCTATATTAATATTTTTGTCACAGTTTTCTTTGAAATCCACGGAGATCTGAGGGATGAATTGTTTCCCTTCTAAAACTTCTCATGCGCTGCTGTGGCTTCTTACTCTGTGAAAAAACTATTCTGTGCGCTCAGTCTGACAATAACAGCGCCACTGCCCCTACTGGCGCGGATGTGTAATTACACTTACACCTTCTGTATTGGAGTGTGACCCAGAATGAAACACTAACCTATATTCTCCTGAGAAGTTCCAATTTCTACAACAGTAAATTAAAAAATGCCCTACTTAAAATGTGATTAGAATGTAAGTGAAGTAACTCAACTAAATGAAACTTTGTTGTGGCTCATGGAATCGATCTTATTTTTTTTACCAGGGTATTAAAAGCCCACTACTGCCACCATGTGGAAACTTTATGAATCTACACCAGCAGGACGAGCCATACAACAACATGCATGTGTTTATGAAAAACCTGTGTTTTATTGACATGTTTTTGTACATGTAAATGTACAAAAGTAAGTAAGATGGATAAGAATAAGATAAGTGAAGTCAAACTGACTGGCAGCGAGGAGCTGATTGGAACTGCTGCGTGAACCACGTGACCGCCTGAAAGAGAAGGTGTGGATTCATTCATTCATTCAACCTTTATTTAGTCAGGTAAATCTTTTGAACCTCATGGGCTCATTTACGAAAGCGACCTGCTAAAACTAAAGAACAATGAACAGCAGTGATAGAATTTCATTAAACAATAAACAAACAAACAATAAACAATAGAAAACAAAAAGAAGAAAAAAAAAAAAAAAGATTTTTTTTTTTTTTTTAACAAAGTATCAAAAAACTAGCAAAACATTATAAGGTAGACGTATAAAATCAAAGACAGGAACAAATCTGCATTGGTTTTTGCCAGGATTCCAACAGATTCTGAAAACCATTTAGGGAGGTCAGGGCCGAGAGCTTCAGATCTTTTTGTAAGATATTCCATGAAGCAGGAGCAGAGTAGGAGAAGGCCCTTTTTCCAAGTTCAGTCCTCACTGACGGAACACTGCAGGTAATCATGTCCTGAGAGCGCACACTGTAGCTGCACTCACGCAAAGACATGTAGGAGGAGATGTATGAGGGCAGTAGACCAAGAAGTGATTTAAAGATGAAAATGTACCAGTGGAAGAGTCTGCGTGAGGTTAATGATGTCCAGTTAACCAGTGAATACAGGGTGCAGTGGTGGGTACGATAATCACAACCAGTTATGAATCTTAGTGCACCATGATAGACCACATCCAACATCTGCAGGGTGCTTTTAGGAGCATTCATGTAGAGAATGTCACCGTAATCAATGGAGGGAAGGAAAGTCACAGACACAAGGCGTTTCCTGACATTCAGTGATAGACAGGATCTGTTTCTGAAAAAGAAACCCAGTTTAACAGTTTAGCTGGATACGCAGCTAATGTAGAAACGGTTAACAGCATAGACTTAATATGCCTGTGGTTAACACAAACTGCTTTTTTATTTTATTTATCCAATAAAAAAAGAAGCAAAATACAATAAAAAAAAAAAGAAGCAAAGTAACTTCACCCCAGGTTGGATTCGAACTCACGTCCTTTGAGTGGAAGGCAGATGTGTTCACAGTGTGCTACTGAAGATATGTAGCGCTGCATGGGTTTACCTTATATTTGAAGGGACTAAGCCTCCTGACATACTGCGTGCATCCTACATGTAAACTTATCACGTTATTACTACTTAGTATCACGTTTTTACTACATAATTATCACGTTTTTACTACTTAGTATCACATTTTTACTACATAATTATCACGTTTTTACTACTTAGTATCACGTTTTTACTACATAATTATCACGTTTTTACTACATAAGCTCCAAAAAAATATTTTCATGGTTGAATGCAATGCCCTTCCGTACCTTTTTGGTGACATAGATGGTCAATTTTATTGTGTCCGCAGTGCAGAGTAAAATATTTCCTCAATAAGTTTAAACAATAAAATTAAATTAAAAAAGAAATTTCTTCAATAATTTGATTGACTGGACTAAACCTTATTTTATTATGAAACTGAATCTGTTGAAACTATTTTTTTTATTTGATATTTTCTTGATATTATACATGTCCCAGTAGTAACTTTCCACCCTGTTAGAATGTTTCCTTTTTGCCCTCAAAAGACTACAATTCCATAAAAGCCATTTACAAGAAGAAGACATCAACTGGTTTTGGAGGGAATTCAACCATGGAAAACAAGTTAAGCTTCATCTGTCACTCTCTCCTTACTTTTTTTAATCTTAAATATATTAAACCTGTATGAGTCAACCTTAAAGTTCCACCCATCCATCCATCCATCCATCCATCTTCTTCCGCTTATCCGGGGTCGGGTCGCGGGGGTAGCAGCCTAAGTAGGGAGGCCCAGACTTCCCTCTCCCCAGCCACTTGGAGCAGCTCCTCCGGGGGAATCCCAAGGCGTTCCCAGGCCAGCCGAGAAACATAGTCCCTCCAGCGCGTCCTGGGTCTTCCTCTGGGTCTCCTCCCGGTGGGACATGCCCGGAACACCTCACCAGGGAGGCGTCCAGGAGGCATCCTAACCAGATGCCCGAGCCACCTCAACTGGCTCCTCTCGATGTGGAGAAGCAGCGGCTCTACTCCGAGTCCCTCCCGGATGACTGAGCTTCTCACCCTATCTCTAAGGGAGAGTCCAGCCACCCTGCGGAGAAAACTCATTTCAGCCGCTTGTATCCGAGATCTTGTTCTTTCGGTCATAACCCAAAGCTCATGACCATAGATGAGGGTGGGAACGTAGATCGATCGGTAAATTGAGAGCTTTGCCTTTTGACTCAGCTCTCTCTTCACCACGACAGACCGGTACAGCGCCCGCTTCACTGCGGACGCTGCACCTATCCGCCTATCGATCTCACGCTCCAGTTTTCCCTCATTCGTGAACAAGATCCCGAGATACTTAAACTCCTCCACTTGGGGCAGGACCTCCTCCCCGACCCGGAGAGGGCATGCTACCCTTTTCCGGCTCAAGACCATGGCCTCGGATTTGGAGGAACTGATCCTCATCCCGGCCGCATCACACTCGGCTGCAAACCGCTCCAGTGAAAGTTGTAAATCACGAACTGATGAAGCCAGTAGGACCACATCATCTGCAAAAAACAGAGAAGCGATTCTAAGGTCACCAAAACGGATCCTCTCAACACCTTGGCTGCGCCTAGAAATTCTGTCCATAAAAGTTATGAACAGAATCGGTGACAAAGGGCAACCTTGGCGGAGTCCAACTCTCACCGGAAACGAGCCTGACTTACTGCCGGCAATGCGGACCAAGCTCTGACACCGGTCGTACAGGGACCTAACAGCCCTTATCAAAGGGCCTGGTACCCCATACTCCCGGAGTACCCCCCACAGAACCCCCCGAGGGACGCGGTCGAATGCCTTCTCCAAGTCCACAAAGCACATGTAAACTGGTTGGGCAAACTCCCACGCACCCTCCAGGACCCTGCTGAGGGTGTAGAGCTGGTCCAGTGTTCCACGACCAGGACGAAAACCACACTGCTCCTCCTGAATCCGAGGTTCGACTATCCGACGGACCCTCCTCTCCAGAACCCCTGAATAGACCTTACCAGGGAGGCTTAAGAGTGTGATCCCCCTATAGTTGGAACACACCCTACGGTCCCCCTTTTTGAATAGGGGAACCACCACCCCAGTCTGCCAATCCAAGGGAACTGCCCCCGATGTCCACGCGATATTGCAGAGTCGCGTAAGCCAACACAACCCTACAACATCCAGAGCCCTAAGGAACTCCGGGCGAATCTCATCCACCCCCGGAGCCTTGCCACCGCGGAGCTTTTTAACCACCTCGGCGACCTCAGCACCAGAGATCGGAGAACCCGACCCAAAGTCCCCAGGCTCTGCTTCCTCAGTGGAAGACGTGCCAGTAGGATTGAGGAGGTCTTCGAAGTATTCCGCCCACCGACTCACAACATCCCGAGTTGAGGTCAGCAGCACGCCACCTCCACCATAAATGGTGTTGGTCTCGTACCTCTTTCCCCCCCTGAGACGCCGGATGGTGGACCAGAATCGCCTCGAAGCCGTACGGAAGTCATTCTCCATGGCCTCTCCGAACTCCTCCCACGCCCGAGTTTTTGCCTCAGCAACCACCCGAGCCGCATGCCGCTTGGACTGCCGGTACCTATCAGCTGCTTCCGGGGTCCCACAAGCCAAAAAGGCCCAATAGGACTCCTTCTTCAGCCTGACAGCATCCCTCACTGCCGGTGTCCACCACCGGGTTCGAGGGTTGCCACCACGACAGGCACCAACAACCTTGCGGCCACAGCTCCGATAAGCTGCCTCGACAATAGAGGCGCGGAACACGGCCCACTCGGACTCCATGTCCCCCGCCTCCCTTGGAACGTGTTCAAAGCTCTCCCGGAGGTGGGAGTTAAAGCTCCGTCTTACGGGAGACTCTGCCAGACGTTCCCAGCAGACCCTCACAATACGTTTGGGTCTGCCAGGTCTGACCGGCATCCTCCCCCACCATCGGAGCCAACTCACCACCAGGTAGTGGTCAGTTGACAGCTCCGCCCCTCTCCTCACCCGAGTGTCCAAGACATGCGGCCGCAGATCAGATGAGACGACAACAAAGTCGATCATCGAACTGCGACCTAGGGTGTCCTGGTGCCAAGAGCACATATGGACACCCTTATGCTCAAACATGGTGTTCGTTATGGACAATCCATGACGAGCACAGAAGTCCAATAACAGAACACCACTCTGGTTCAGATCAGGGGGGCCGTTCCTCCCAACCACACCCCTCCAGGTCTCACTGTCATTGCCCACGTGAGCGTTGAAGTCCCCCAGTAGAACAAGGGAGTCCCCAGGAGGCGCACTCTCCAATACCCCCTCCAAGGACTCCAAAAAGGGTGGGTAGTCTGAGCTGCCGTTTGGTGCATAGGCACAAACAACAGTCAGAGCCCGTCCCCCCACACGTAGGCGAAGGGAGGCTACCCTCTCGTTCACCGGGGTGAACCCCAACGTACAGGCACCAAGATGGGGGGCAACCAGTATGCCCACTCCTGCTCGGCGCCTCTCACCAGGGGCAACTCCAGAGTGGAAGAGTGTCCAACCCCTCTCAAGGAAACTGGTTCCAGAGCCATGCGTTGAGGTGAGTCCGACTATTTCTAGTCGGAACCTCTCAACCTCACACACTAGCTCAGGCTCCTTCCCCACCAGAGAGGTGACATTCCATGTCCCAATGGCCAGCTTCTGTAGCCGAGGATCAGACCGCCAGGGTCCCCGCCCTCGGCCACCACCCATCTCACATTGCACCCGACCCCTTTGGCCCCTCCCACAGGTGGTGAGCCCATGGGAAGTAAAGTTCCACCCTGTTAAGATAAATTGTGGGAAATGTTTATTTGGTAGAATTTAAAAAACAACATATTAGATTTAGTCATTAAAGGTTTGCTATTCTGTTGAAGGTTAGCTAGCTAAATGTTGACCACATAAAGAGCTACAGCTAGATTAGCTAAAAAAATTCCACCCTGTTATGTTCCACCCTGTTAGGTTTATGAACCAAACAAGGTGTAACAAGGACCTAACAGGGTGGAAATTCAGGTAAAAAGTAATCACATATACATGTAATTATTACTTTACCTGTAATTATTATTTTATCCAGCCCTGAGCTTGACCATTATTAATTTCTTATTGCTAAACATGTCAGTGATGTAACAAAATATTTAAAACTTAAAATATTACTCTTTTTATTTTCAAAAGTCCTGAAGCCAAAATGTTGCCGCAAAAAAAGAATCACCCAAAGCGTGGTTGAGCTCAGGAGACCTCGTACTATAAAGTCAGCTATGAAATATATTTTATATCTGTTCATTGAGCTACATTTTAAAGACATAAAGCCGCTCGCGCGCCGCGCGTTGCTCGTGGCGAACCTACTTTAAATGCAGCAGATTTGACCACTACGTGACAATATTAAAGCGTGGTTGAGCTCAGGAACCCTCGTACTATAAAGTCAGCTATGAAATATATTTTATATCTGTTCATTGAGCTACATTTAAAGACACAAAGCCGCCCGCGCGCCGCGTGTTGCTCGTGGCGAACCTACTTTTTAAAATCCTGCAGTTTTGAGCAGTACGTGATTTTATTAAGGACACGTTCAGCTGAAGACCCATCTTTGCTATAAATTTAAAAACAAATAATTGTTTTTACCGTGTTATTCATGTAAAGTCCTGCCGTGTTCACTTCCCTCGCTTCCGTGAAAACAGCTCGAGTCTCCTCCTTCCTACTTCCGGTGCGGGTGAGCTCACCTCGGCACCCCTCTGAAACCAGCCCAAAAATCTCAAGAAATCTCGCGCGGCTCAGCACGGAATATCCGGTGGGAAAGGATGAAAGGGGGTCTCTGCGACGCACATATGACGTAACATCCGACCCGAGCCGACCGGTGGAAAAGGGGCATTAGAACGCCCCTGGACCGGCAATCTGTTCCCATTTTTCTTCAGCCAATGCTACACTACGATTTTTTCTCTACAATGAATACTTCAAGGACAACTGTGAAGACGTGCCCCGTGTGCCTGACGGGCTACATCTTGTCGACCGACCCGCACCTAATATGCGAGGGCTGTCTGGGCGTTACTCATGCGCGACAGGCCTTGAAGCCGCATTCTACCCCGCCTTTCACATTTTGACGGTGGAGGAGTAGGCGCACCGGTTGAACCTCTTTCAACCTCTTCCACCTGGCCGAGGAAGAGTGTCAACCGAGGGGAGACGTGTTGCTCGAGGAAATATTGGAGGAGTTCACGAACACGTCTCCCTCGGAGGCAGCTAGCTGTGACGGTTCAGCCTCGCCTTTCGGGGGATTTGAACCGGCCTCCCCCATCCTCTCCGGCACAGAGAGAGCTAGCGGGTGTGCGCCGACCTGTCCCTATGAAGGTACGGTGTCGCCCCAACCTCCCAACGACGGAGCTGAAACGACTAGCGCCCGAGGTCCAACCTGCTTCGGGGGTTTGGATATATATATATATATATATATATATATATATATATCAGATCTGATTCAAAATTAGACAGGTCTCTCTTGTAAATGAGTCCTCGAGGCTCAATGAGATTAACCTGACTAAATAAAGGTTGAATGAATATACTGTATATACTGTATATATAAAAACAATACATTTTAGTAATTGTATTTCAGTTTTTCAATGCAGTTTTTCCAAGTCATGCTGCTTGTAGCATTAAATCAGAATGCACAAAATATCACCAACTGCCTTACTTTTAACTATTTATTAATTAGCTCAATTGATGCAATATGCTATAAAAAAAACATGCTTTGTTATTGAAAATATGTCATTAGGAGATACATAGCCGATTGACTTTATCAGTATAATAAAGACACTTATCATAATAATCCAGTGTTTCTCCTACCATACGAAATATGAAATGTTGGCTCACTAAATTGTATATTATTTGAATGCATGGTAACCAGGGTGCATTTCCTGTGTTCCAGTCTTGAAACACAAAAAAATTGAATAAAACAACCATATTTGCATTGTGTTCCATGATGCATGATGACATCATCAACTCAGAGCAACAATGTCTTGAAACACAATTTTTTAAAGTATTTAAAAAAATGTATTATAAAAAATAAAAACATATTTGCATTGTGTTTATGATGCATGATGACATCGTCAACTCAGAGCAACGATGTCTTGAAACACAAAAAAATTATTTAAAAAAATTATTTAAAAAAAAATATATATATAAAAAACATATTTGCATTATGTCCCATGATGCATGATGACACCATCAACTCAGAGCAACAATGTCTTGAAACACAAAAAAATATTTTAAAAAGTGTATTTAAAAAAATTATTTAAAAAAAAACATCTTCGTATTTCCTGTGTTTCATGATGCATGATGA
>JBBPBX010090967.1:0-14020 GCA_038048925.1 Garcialebias charrua
AAGACGAAAATAGTGTATAATATCTGCCCCTTGTTTAAAAAATACAAAATAACTACAAACAAACAACAACCTTCACTTCACCTGCACACACCTTCCCAACAACTTTGATTTAATCATATTTTAAAACATATAAATAGTTTTAGAAATGTTTATGGTGATATCAAGTCAACACAATCCTGTTTCCTGATTTACAACTCAGCTCCTTCAAACTAGTCCTAAATGGAGGTTTTACAAACATTTACATTCCCTTCAGGGTTTAATAACTTTAAACAAATTTTAATTGAATATTTGGGGGGTAATTTTTTTTTAGTTTTATACATGACTTGTAAAATACTATGTTCAACCAAATCATAAAATTTTAATAATTTAAACTGATGAAATATTTGTTGGGTGACCATAGCACTTCCTACTAATAATTCTTATAGCTCTTTTTTTAATAAAATAAAAACAGGGTTTGTAATAGTTTTACATGCTTTTCCCCAAACTTCAATACAACAGATTAAATATGGAACAATCATTACATTATTTAATATATTCAAAACTTTGTCATTCAAAAACTATTTTACTTTATACAGTAATGCAATTGATTTTTTTATTTTTATTCTTAAGTAATTTCCATGAGATGTCAGCTTCTTATAAATAACAACACCCAAAAGTTTTATTTAATTAACTATGAATTTCAATACTGTACATTTTAAAGTTCTTGTTTAAAGTTAAAACTAATAATACAGTATTGACACAGTTGAGAATTTTATGGCAATAAAGTTCATGCTCAATAATCCAGGTACCAAATCCAATAATTCTCAGTCAGGTCATCTGGACAGTTTCTTTTTTATGGAAACTGGATGGAGGATGAAACGTTTCTATAAAAAAATAAACTGTCCAGATGACCTGACTGAGAATTATTGGGTTGAGAAGTTTATGTTTATTTGATGGTGATTTCCATCTTTTTGGAGGCTAAATACAAATACAAGGTGAACAATAATTTATTTGTATAGTTTATAGTTTTTTTTAGGCTTTTATATTGTTTATATCGATATCGAATTATATCGTTATCGACCGAAATTAGAAACTATATCGTGATAAAAATTTTGGCCATATCGTCCAGCCCTAGTAATGCAATTGATTTTGTTATTTTTATTCTTTAAGTAATTTCCATGAGATTTTTATGTCAGCTTCTTATAAATAACAACACCCAAAAGTTTTATTTAATTAACTATGAATGTCAATGTTGTAAATTTTAAAGATGTTTAAAGTTAAAACTATTAATATTGACACAGTTGAGAATTTTATGGCAAGAAAGTTCATGCTCAATAATCCAGGTACCAAATCCAATAATTCTCAGTTGGGTCATCTGGACAGTTTCTTTTTTATAGAAACTGGATGGAGGATGGAGGGTGAAATGTTTCTATAAAAAATAAACTGTCCAGATGACTCAAATGAGAATTATTGGGTTGAGAAGTTTATGTTTATTTGATGGTGATTTCCATCTTTTTGGAGGCTAAATACAAATACAAGGTGAACATTAATTTATTTGTATAGTTTATAGTTTTTTTTTAGGCTTTTATATTGTTTATATCGATATCGAATTATATCGTTATCGACCGAAATTAAGAACTATATCGTGATAAAAAATTTGGCCATATCGTCCAGCCCTACCTCTGAGCTTCTTTCTCTTTGTGTTTTTTTTTTTCCAGTCTGGGACAGAGATAGCAGTTGACTTCTTCCGCTTCAGGGAAATTTGCCAGATCACCTACAGCAAAGAAGTCTGTGATGACTGAACTCTGAACTTTTCCAGGGACAGGTGGGAGCAGGTCCAAGAAGAGCTTGTTGTGAGTAATGAGGAAAAATACAGCCACACTGCTGCTACTGTTGTTATTAAGATAATTTTCTCCACCGCTGGAGATATTCACTGCAACTAGATCTGTGCTTTTAGCAGAAAATGTGGACAAGTTGGTCTTTTTGGACAAAAACTTAAAACTTGATTAGTTAGATTGTAAACAGTCTGTTGCTGCTTATTGTTCTGACTGTTATTGTATTTATTAAGATTTTTATTATTGTTAGTATAGTTTATTTATTGTAAAGAATGCCGTTTATTTAGATTAAAGATTAAATTAAGATTGTATTACACATTAAACTGTATTCTGAATTTGACAGTAATTTAATAAGCGTTTGTCTTTGCTCAGGCTGGGCGCGTGCCCAAGAGTATAGCAGATCAGGGAACTCCACCTCAGCTGCCTTTCTGGACTCACCTGCCCCTCCTCACTCACCTGTAGCAGCACCACCAGCGACTTCTGCATCACCTGACCCTCCAGCATCACCAGCACCTTCTGCATCACCTGCCCCTCCATAAAGGTAACATTTTTATTTTTATTTTTTATATAACTCGGCTGCCTCTCCTGACTCACATGTCCCTCTTCACTCACCAGCACCTTCTGCATCACCTGCCCCTCCATAAAGGTAAGGACTTTTTTATTTTCTTTTTTATTTTATTTCTTTTTTTTATATATAACTCGGCTGCCTCTCCTGACTCACCTGTCTCTCTTCACTCACCAGCACCTTCTGCATCACCAGTACCCTCCACCTCAGCTGCCTTTCTGGACTCACCTGCCCCTCCTCACTCACCTGCACCAGCATCAACATCACCTTCTGCATCACTTGCCCCTCCACCTCAGCTGCCATTTTGGACTCACCTGCCCCTCCTCACTCACCTGCACCAGCATCAACATCACCTTCTGCATCACTTGCCCCTCCACCTCAGCTGCCATTTTGGACTCACCTGCCCCTCCTCACTCACCTGCACCAGCATCAACATCACCTTCTGCATCACTTGCCCCTCCACCTCAGCTGCCATTTTGGACTCACCTGCCCCTCCTCACTCACCTGCACCAGCATCAACATCACCTTCTGCATCACTTGCCCCTCCACCTCAGCTGCCATTTTGGACTCACCTGCCCTTCCTCACTCACTTGCCCCTCCTCACTCACCTGCAACTTCTGCAAGTCCCTCCCAATAAGCCTTTCTCCCTCCCCTGCAACACCCCTTCCATAAAAGTAAGGACATTTTCTTCTCTTTTTTTAGAATACAGTGTACAGTAAACTGGAAATTGTGTTAAAAATATGGACATTATAGATGGTCTATTAAATTTATAAAACAAAGTTCTTAATTAATTGGAGCCTTTTAAGTGCATATATATATATATATATATATATATATATATATATATATATATATATATATATATATATATACAGTATATATATATATATATATTATATATATATATATATATATATATATATATATATATATATATATATATATATATATATATACATATATATATATATATATATATATATATATATATATATATATATATATATATATATATATATATATATATATATATATATATATATATATATATATATATATATATATATATATATATATATATATATATATATATATATATATATATATATATATATATATATATATATATATATATATATATATATATATATATATATATATATATATATATATATATATATATATATATTATATATATATATATATATATATATATATATATATATATATATATATATATATATATATATATATATATATATATATATATATATATATATATATATATATATATATATATATATATATATATATATATATATATATATATGTATATATATATATATATATATATATACTGTGTATATATATATATACTGTGTATATATATATACTGTGTATATATATATATATACTGTGTATATATATATATATACTGTGTATATATATATATGTATATATATATGTACATATATATATGTACATACATATATGTATGTACAGTATATACATATGGTATTTCTGTTTTTATTTGTCAGTTTCGGTCCTCCAGTAAATGTCAACACTTCTGCTTGTCTTGGACAAATGTTTTCTTTTACACTTGATTTAAGGCTGGTCTCATCTGTATTTGATAGAGAAAGATAAAAATTAATATTTCATATTTGAAATGGAAGCATATTTGGTGTAATTATTTTTAGGAAAATGGTGAACTTGGCATTCTTAGTGGAGACAGGGAACAATATTTGGAAATGTTAGTTTACTTAAATTGCTTTTTTAAGTTCAATTGCTGCCTTAAAATCTTGAGTTAAATGAATTCAAAAAGGGAATTGGTATGTCAGTTTAACTTTAACATGAGAGTTGAAAGTATATATTGGGTATACAGTAATTGTTTGTTACTTTAACAAATGAAAACAAGTTTTTATGAATGGATAGTGTAACTTTGCAAGTTGTTTAAACTCAGAGTATGAAGTTCATACAACAAGTACCGGTAAACATTAATTAAACAGGGGTATAACTTAGTTATTTGAGTTCAAATAGAATATGATTGTAATTTTACTTGACAAGAGTACCAGTACTCAATTTTTGGAGAATGAATAATGTTCTATAGTTAGTCATTTCAACTTATGGTATCATATTTAAACAATGACATCATAAATTGGGCTACTTTTCTAGCTAAGTTGGAAAAAAAACATTTGAAGTTGCGTTAACTTGTTTTTAAGGCAGCTTTTGAACTCAAGGTTTTAAGTTTAACCACCCTATTTATTTTAACAGTGTAGTCATTTCAAGTTTGTTCTACTTGATGTATTTAAACATTATCAGCTGCTTGAGATTTTTTGTAAGTTTTGTTTCATGTGCTTTGATTAATACAAAGTCAACATTTCTGAGTACCGTACATGTATTCTGTACTTGGATCAAGGGCAACAAACTAATAAAAATTGATTTTTGTTACCTTTAAAAATGTCTCATCTTGTACTTAAATTTTTGAGTTCTGTTAACTAACTTTCCTGGGTTAAAAAGTGAAAACTTTAAAGTCTTGATAAATGAAAAAAAGGGGCTTCGTTTTGTCCTGGTATAGAGTAGGGAGAACAGTACAGCATAGTTTGTGGATAACAGACGAGATGAAGTACCTAGAGAACCCATGCATGTACACGGAGAACATGCAAACACATGCAGAAAGACATCTGGCTGGGATTTTAACACCTGCAACAGTACTACCAACTACGCCATTGTGCAGCCTCAAAACTGTAAATATACTCAGAACCCAATTTTAGGTCTTTTGCAGCTTCACAATAAATTATTTTCATGTGTTCAATGTTAAACTGGTTAGATGTATGGAGTCTTTTTGGAGCTGGTATACAAGTTTTTAGCTACTTCTCTCAATTCATGATAAATAAAGGTTCTGGACCAAATTAGTCCACCTCCGATATGAGTAACATAAACGGATGTGGGCCGGATGAAGCATTCCATGAACGGGTCCAAAACGGATCCGGGCCGGATGAAACATTCCATGAACGGGTCCAAAACGGATCCGGGCCGGATGTACCCAAAAACCCTCTTTAATGAGTGGATCCGGATAGGGTCCGGACCATATCCGATCTGGATCTGTGATCCGGATCCGAATCGGATCCGATCCGCTGTGCAAGTGGACTCCGATCCGGATCCGTTTTAAGCATCCGTTTCGGATCCTACGGTAGATCCGGAACGGATCCGGTCCGGAATCCGTTTGCTATCAGGGCATGCACCTGCATCTTCTCACGTATGTTTTCTATGTTTTGTCTACCCTATCATCTGTCACTCAAACTCACTCATTTGCAAAGTCACACCCTCTCTAGGGGTGCAACAACCAATCAGCAGGAAGTATGGGACTAAGTCACACCCCCTTCTTAAGGGGCACTTCCTGGATTTTGGTTTAGAGTTTCGAGGAGTACGAGCTGTCAACCTGCTCTCCTCCCTGGGAAAGCTGGAGTCGGCCCGGTCATATGTCAACGACCCACGTCTCCGCTAGGATCATAGCAAAGCCTTACTGTGATCCTGTCACTGTTCTGGAAGAATTTGTTTTCTAAAGTTTTATTTTGAAAGTCAGCCTGTGCGCTCGACCGTTGGTCCCTGCCGAGGGAGGCGAGTTCCTCGTATCGTGAATCAGCACACTCACGCTGAAGTCCAACTGGACGGCCACTGGACAAACCCATCCACGTGTGTGTCCACAAACTTCTCCACTCTTGTCTCCAAGAGACGAACCTCCAACAGGTAAAGAGCCGTGGTGTGTTTGAACGTGCGGGAGCCCAGCAATCTGCTCGTGTGGGGGAAACGGTGTCACCTAGTCTGGTTCAAAGTAAACAACTTTAGCTTAACTTAGCTCCAGAACTCCTTCCTCCTATTTCTTATTTTTCATAAGCTATTAATCTGTTAAGTTTTGTGCCAACAGTTAAGTTTTAACTGTCTGTTTGTTTTAATTTGAATTCTTGTCAACGTAGTTATTAAATCAGAGCTAATATCGATACAAATGTTTATGTAATTTTTGTGATAGTTTCAATAAAAGGTCTATATTTTTGGTAGACCAATATAAATTGAAGTCTAAGCGTGAAATTACATTTACTGGCTAATCACATCGTTAGATTTGTTGATTTAATCTGAAAAAGTTGAGACCCCGCACTTTGGTGGCAGTTTGTGCAGATAAAAGTCTGCTCATACATGCACGTCTAAACTATAGGTAAGTCAGTAAACTGACTAATAACTCCTATATTGTTACAAATAACAGGTCTGTAAACTCAGAGTCACTGTTTGGCCGTGACCCACACCAGAACTCCTCAGCCTCACAACAGGTACTTCCAGCATCGCTCACAGAACCGCCAACCTCCCACAAACCCCGCCCCATCTCATTTCCCAACAACCCCTGCGTCATAAACAGGACATGTCAAACCTTAGAACCAGTAACAGTGTAACAGGAATAATTAACACTCTTCAAGGATCATTACAATACATAAAAAATTAGCAACAAATAACATATATATTTAAACTTTAAATATACTGTATATGATATAGATCTGGTACATGTGGTTTAAAAACAAAGCACAAAGGTTCTGTAGGTTCTAAATTGCAGTTCACACTAATTCATAGTTTATCAAACGGTAAAATGTTTTGAACCACAAAATGAATGTTTGCAATGCACTTTAGTTATGTGCTGCATTTTCTTTACAAAATTATTTCAGTTTTTAAACACTGTGTGAAAGTAAAAACAAAACAATAAAGGTTATGACTTAACTGATGAATGAATCCATCTTTATTATAAGTTGCCTTATAGTGTTTAATCGCGATTCATTTTAAAACGGATTTGCGATTAATTTGTTAATTTTTATTAATCGATCAACAGCCCTAATTTAAAGCAATATCACTTAATTAGGAAACAAGACTAAATTAGAGATGACACACAAAATACAAAACCATCACTAACAGTGGGTGGGATCGTCATTGCAAAGTGGCCAGTATCGTTTCATTGTGTTCGAGCCACTCCACCCATTGTGTTGTCCAATAATCAGACTTCTTTAGCTTATCTTAGCACTGCTTATAAGTCCAGGGCCATGATGCTGTGCCGTTATCTCTGATATCTCTCTGTGCCAAGATGGTGTACTGTAGTGGCAGGGCTTCCGACTTGGGACCCGAAGGACGCGGGTTCGCGCCTCGGCCACTTGGGGTGTCTATGAGTGCACACCTAATTCTCCAGCTCCCCGGGCGCTTTCTGGCTGCTCACTGCACCACCTGGTGGTGGTTGGGTTAAATGCAGAGACGAATTTCGTCTGTGTATGGGAAACATACACAGATGTCAGAAAAGGACATTATTATTATTATTATTATTAATAAATAAATGCTCTCATCTCTTGTGGTGCCATCCTTCAACATGATCAGAAAGGAAATGGAGGATTCGATGTAGTTTGCAGGACGGGTCGTCCAGTGACTTACCTCCGTTGGCCAATCAACGGCTGCTGTCTGTTTACACCTAAATCCCCTCCATTACCTTTGAGATGTAGGAGGACCGCTGAGTCTTGTCCTGAAGAGCTGCTCTCCGGTGTTGAGTCATGCATCTGTAGAGAGGTTGTTTAGTTTCTCCACATGTATAGAGGTCTGAACATTGAATACATCACGCTGCTCAGTTTGGGGGTTCTGTCCTTGGGATGTCCAGCCGCTGTCTGAGAGGCTGAGCAGCTGACAAAGGAAGATGTAACAAAAATCATCAACACTCCTGATTACTAGGACAAAATATCCACACAGCTGCATAACACCATATGAGACCTTAAAGAGCAAGAAGCGCATACAAAAAGAAGCTCACAGATAACAACTTAAAAAAGACTAGATAATAAGCATAAACTCTGTGATGTATAATTTTGCAAAACATCTTGCTATTATTTCAGCTCCTCTTGTGGGAAACGCACCACATCGCACAGAGAACTCCATGAACTTTGCAAACAAAGTTAAACATTTGAAGACGACACCAGGAGAAAACATCTTCAACAAGATTATGATCTTAGCAACAGGACCAGTTTCTCCCCGGACCAGATCTGTACCCTGCTGGACCTTTCTTTGTCTTTCCAAAACTTACCGTATTTTCCGGAATATAGGTCGCGGCTTTTTATCATTTTTGCATGCCCTGTGACCTATATTCAGGTGCAACCTATTTATGGCTTTTAAGCTGATTTGTAATCATTTATTAACAAAAATTAAACTGAGACACACTCTTACAATAATGTCAGCTAACAAATATATTTTTTAGGTGTTTATCCTGCTAAAATTATTCATTTATTAAAGGGGACCACAGATGCAAAATTCACTTTTTAATGTTTTTTTTAACTCTACTTTGGGTATTTACTTCTTTAAAAAACAGTCATAGGGCCAAAGAAATGCACCCAGTGGTATATTTACTCTAAGTTCATTCATTCATTCATTCAACCTTTATTTATACAGGCTAGCCTCGTTGAGTCACGGGGACTCATTTACAAGAGGGACCTGTCTCACTCACACCAAACAACTATCCACTCTCACACTCACACCTAGGGTCAATTTAGAGTCACCAATCAGCCTAACATGCATGTTTTTTGGTCGTAGTAGTAGATTTATTTATAAGTAGATTTATTTTTCTGGGATATAAATGTCTCGTTTTCAAATCCTGCAGCTTGTGACGTCACAAGCGCCAGGACAATCCCCCCCACCACCTTGAGTCCAGCCCCTCACCTAGCAACCCCTGGTGCGGCTCAACCCACTTCAGTATAAAAGACGTGACGGTTGTTTTTCCTGATTTCATCTCATCTTTTGTTTAAATGTTCTTAATTTCATGTGTACAGCACTTTGTTGCAGCTGTGGTTGTTTTAAATGGCTTTATAAATAAAGTATAATTGTTATTTTTACGTTTTAGTTCAATTTTTAGCGTATTAGCGATCGCTCCCAACGAGCAGCCGGCAGACGTAAAACGAGCAGACCGCCGGCGAAGGGACCATCTGCGGGCGTGAGCTGCTGGGAACTGCTGGCTTTTGAGGACCGTGGGTCCGGTCAGAGGTTGCCTCATACGGATAAATTAACTGGAAACACTCTGTGAACTTTGTGTATGTGTCTGGACTGGAGGAGCGATCGCTCCCAAAGCAGCGCATGCAACGAGCGGAGCTGCGGGTGGAGGAGGAAGAGCTATCATTAGCCTCGGATTTGGGTGGGCTAATGCTAAAAGGAGCAGCTAATGGCGGCGCGCGCAGACGGCTTTCGGTAAGTTATCTTAAGCTAGCACTAACAGTAAGTCAAATGAGTAATAAAAAAAGAGCTAATTTTAAAACAACAACATATTAGAAATACTGGCTGTTACAGAGGGCGGAGTTAATGTAAACAGATTTTTGAAGGGCGTGGCCTTCAGAGCTCATTATCATATACAGCCTGTTCAGAACGGAAATGAGAAAAGGCAGAACTAAAAAGGGGATATTTTATTATCTAAGAATAATTTTGTGCATTAAATTGAATGAACATGGTCTGGATAGCCCACAGACATACCATAAAAATTAATAAAACCAATATCTCCTTTAAAGAAAAGTTCAGCTCAGACACATATTTGCTTAGCCTGGTTAAAACCAGACCCTGTCCTTCACTTCGCTTCAGGGAAATGAGAATTGAGCGGAGCTGTGCAGGAGGGCGAGGGCCAGGCTAATATTTGCTATAATTTTTATCAAACAAATAATTGTTTTTAAGTGTTAATCTTCTTAAAAGCCTTGCTGTGTGCTCCTGTGGCAGACATTTGCAGCAGAGCTAAACATGGTCCACATTTTGACGTAGGTGCGACCTATATTCAGGTGCGACCTATACAGCAAACCCCCTAGTTACGACTCCATCGACCTACGAACAACGGGACCTACGAACGTATCATATTTAATAAAAATATGAAATTACTGTATTAAAAAAAAAATATATATATATATATATATATTTTTTTTTTTTGTGTGTTTAAATGTTCTTAATTTCATGTGTACATCACTTTGTTGCAGCTGTGGTTGTTTTAAAGGCTTTATAAATAATAATTATGATAAAAATGATCATTTCTGATCATTTTTGAGCAATCTTGGGCAACAGGAAGTAGGTCTTCAGTTTACACGGTCACAAATTAATGTAGAACACCGGACGCCATTTAGGTTCAGTCACGGGGGCCTTTGAAGGTCTCCAGTTTAGACGGTCACAAATTACTGTAATGTAGAACACCGGACGCCATTTTAGGTTCAGTCACGGGGGCATTTGAAGGTCTCCAGTTTTCATTCATTCATTCATTCAACCTTTATTTATACAGGCTAGCCTCGTTGAGTCACGGGGACTCATTTACAAGAGGGACCTGTCTCACTCACACCAAACAACCATCCATTCTCACACTCACACCTAGGGTCAATTTAGAGTCACCAATCAGCCTAACAAGCATGTTTTTTGGTCTGTGGGAGGAAACCGGAGTACCCGGAGGAAACCCACGCATGCACGGGGAGAACATGCAAACTCCACCCAGAAAGGCCCCGGACCGGGATTTGAACCGGCAACCTTCTCGCTGAGAGGCAGCAGCTCTACCAGTTGTGCCACCGTGCTGCCCGTGCTAGTTTAGACAGTCACAAATTAATGTAGAACACCGGACGCCATTTTAGGTTAGCTGCCCGGCGCCGGGAGCCGGCCGAAGACTGGTGACCAGGATGGCTTCATATGGATTAATTACGAGCTGGAAACGTCTCTGTGAACTTTGTGGATGTCTCAGGCAGCAGCGGATTTATCGCTGATCGTGCCAGGCCGCCGCGCGAACACCTCCGGCCAGGCTCTGGCCTGGCTAGCTCCAGAAGCTAACACGGGAGCTAACACGGGAGCCGGCCTTTTGAACACTTGTGACCAGGATCGCATCATATGGATTAATTACTAGCTGGAATCGCTCTGTGAGCTCTGTGGACGTCTCAGGCTGGAGCAGGAGCTGCAGATTGATCGCGCCGCCGCTCCAACACCAGCTCATGGCTTGGCTAGCAGAAGCTAGCCAGCTAGCTAACACAGGTCTGGAGCGGCTGCGGTGGTTCACTGGCCGGCCGCCGCGCTGCTCGGCCCGACAACAATCAACGCATGGCAACCTAAGATGTCGGCTTTGACCATCTCAAAGTAAGAAAATATATTTTTATTTATTCTGTAAATGTGAATAGCAATGTTTAACATTACAGTACACTACTGTACATGCTTAAATGTGTGCGCGCGCTCCGTTAGCATGATAATTTAAAAAAAAAAAATAATTTTCACCCCCTAGCTACGGCAGAATCGAGCTGCGAACCGTTCTTAGGTCCCTAACTCGTTCGTACCTCGGGGGTCACCTGTATATGGATTTTTCCAATTCTTTGGCAATAATTGGACAATGCGACCTATATTCAGGTGCGACCTAAATACGGTATTTCAAGTTCAATGACAGTTTTTACAGACAGGAGCCTGGTAGTGTCTCCAATTGTGGCCAGTCTACATGAAGTAAGTGGAACGGAAAGCCCTGGACTCTTTCAAGAGAACAACACCGAGCCACTGGTTCAGCTCTACTTGGGTCAAAACCTTCAGTGAGTCAGGAGGACTAGAGCTGGGTACCACCTCCAAATCGATTTCCACAGAAAATTTAAAGTGTGACACAATTCTTTAATCTTTCCAGAAACACTAACGGGCTGACATTTCAAGGTGCATCTCAAGGTGCATCTCAAGGTGGTTTAACCTTTCTAGAGAATTAACAGATTAGTATCATAAATTGTGAAGTTTCTTATTCAATATTTCTTAATTTTTAAAGAGGTTTTGGATTTTAGAAAGTAATTTGGCCCTGCTGGACAAAGGTTTTAGACAGAACAGATGTAAAAATACACACTTTTTATTTTTATTTTATTTGAAATGATAAAGTCTATTGCATAGTTTGTACTAAATCAGCAAAGTCATGTTTTGTTGCCACAAGTCATTTGTTGCCATTCAGTTCAGGTTATTCATTTATTTAGTTAGCACCAAGTCAAAACTTAATATCTCTAAGTTCAGGTGGTGATGGTCTGAAACAATTGGAAAAAACCATAAGAACTAAGATTAACAGGAGATTGTCAGGTAAAGAAAAACTCACCTCAAAGGCATAATTCATAATCCAGAGCTCTAAATTTGACAGCAGAGAAAAGTTCTGACAGTCCAAAACTGCTTTTTTTCCCACACCTGTAAAAAAATAAACACACAAAAAGGCACATTTTAAAGGTAAACAATTATAAAAAATTGTTATAAGTCTCTAACCAGAACATTTTACTTTGTGTTGTCCGACTAGAAAGTTTAGCTGGTTCAGACCTTTAACACTAGAGTGACTGAATTTTCAAGATCCTGAGGACAAACCCCCTCCTTCTCAGCGTGCACTTAACTCAGACACACCCACCACACCAGACTGCATTCCAATGTTTCCACCAGGTAAGTAAGACTCTGCTTGCACTTCCCCCCTTAAGGCTGAAATATACCTGAGCGTCCTTATGTACGCCACTCTACGCGCGCATTTTGTGCGCATGCGTTTCGCTGACATAGCTTCAGAAGCTACGCTTTTCAAATGCTCGCGTTTTCGCTCGAAATCCTTGTTGTTTCGCTCCAAATCCTGGTTGTCATGTGAGCAGCAGCAGCTGCCCCGTCTGCAGCTGCGAGCAGAGGGGGACAAACTGAGGTCGCTGATTGGTCACTTGCTGACACGCCTACTGAAATGATTGACAGCTCGTCAGAACACTTGAGAGCTCATCATGAAAGCAGCCCGCTGCCCGTTCTGCTGCGGTGTTTCTACTTTATATGTTATAAAAAGTTCTAAGAAATAAAAATAATAACAGGGAGCGCTTTTCCTGCAGCTCACCGCCCACCAGGAAATATTTAAAACATTGCGCTGCCAGGTAGGACATGAATTCATTCATTTCAGTCATCGAGTGAACGAGGAAGAAGCGATTACTTGACTTTAGGCAAAAAAACAAAAGAAAAGGCCCGATCAGCGATAAAGAAGAGGAATTTAATTCATTTGTGTAACATACAAAACAGTCCGGCGCCGGGGAAGTTTATGGTCAGACACCGCGCATCGCGTTCGCGGTCGTAAAAAAAGAGCTTTGCGCGTTCGTGCCCTGAGGGGCTGCGCGGGGCTACGCTTTTGCCTCAGCGTACGTACGTTGTACAGAGGCGTATAGAGAGTACGGGCAGGTATATTTCAGCCTTTAGTCAGAAGAGAGGCCCTGACCTGAATTCACACATAACAGACCCTGAAGTTATCTTACAGTTGAGCATTTTGGGACATCCACTGAATGGAAAGGTTTGTCTGCTCCAGAACAATTTTATGCATAAAATTGTCTTATTCTGCTGTGCTGATTATCCTGTAACCCTGATGTTCTGTCAAATAAATTATTTTGCTTACAAGTACTGTCTTTCTCCTTGTCCTTGGCACGTGTATATACGGTGCGTGCCAGCACATGCAGGTGGTCCATTGCTGTGTTCTACAACATAATTGACCTATTGTTGTCCGTCAACTGACGGACCGACACAGGTCACATGACATGAGGTCAACTGACGGACAGACACAGGTCACAAGACCTGAGGTAAACTGACGTACCGACACAGGTCACATGACCTGAGGTCAACTGAC